>PVJD01004606.1:0-130588 GCA_004026545.1 Mormoops blainvillei | reverse complement strand
ACCAAAATTGTTAACTTCTAGCAAATTGTAATTTTAAAGATACAAAATGTACCTTATCATCAGTTTTACAAAACCATCAGTTGTGAGATGCATGGTTATTTTATGTTCATTAAGAAGATTCCTGCCAGTAAACTATGACTCAACTCTTTTTATTTTCCCTTAGAATGGTCACCCACCTTGCCACCAAGTGCACCCAGACGTAGCATTCCGTAAGAGAGGGGCCCCAGTATTATCTCCGGATGTTTTTCTTGGCCACTGACACTCATTTTGAAAGCTTTGATGGTAATGCTTTCTTGATCTTCTCAGAAAGTCTACATAGAACCATTTTGGATTGATAAAATGAAAATATTTGAAACAGCAGCTAAATTAAGCTGTTGTGTTATCAGTCATGCACACACTCCACCGTAGGGATGGCAGCAGGGACATCGTGGCTGGACTGTGCAGGCTCCCGTGGTGGCAGCGAGTCAGGACCACAGCCTGCCTAGTGACCATTGCCATCTAGTCAAAGAGGAACTGAGTGCCCTCATAGGTGCCTGTGCTCCCCCGTTGATGAAGGCGCCTTGACTCGAAGTTGTGTTACAAGAGGAAATGGCCTGAGTGATTGTGCCTCAGAACTGATGAAATGTGGAGTTAGATAGTATGGGACCCGAATATGGCACTGCATGCAGGGAAATGCATGGCTTTAAATACTTCAATTAATAAAATGTGAAAAATTCAGTGAATTAATGTCTAGGCTCAAACTACTCAAAAAAAGAAACAAAGTAAACCTAAGGAAAGAAGAAGGGTGGAATTTAATAGGAAAAAATCAATGATTTAGAAATGAGAAAAACAGAACTAACATAAATGCAGAAGATAATATGTATATAAACTAATTAAGGGAGAAAAGGGGGCCGTGTGAAGAGAGAAAGTCAACAATGATAGGGAGAGATAGCCCTTGATAAAGGAGAAATTAAATGAAATTCAGTTTCCCTCAGTTGGAAAGTGGAGATAATTAATCCATGCTAATTCATGAGACTTTCATGTGGAAACTAATACAATACTTACTAAATAATCATACGAGAATAAACTCCGTTTCATGTACTCACAACCGTAACCTCCTCGGGCCCACCCGGTGTTTATTTGAAGCTCCTGGGCCCGTGCCAGGCACACAGGCCGCGTTCCGCACGGCAGTTGCCATTGCTGCGGATAATGTAAGCGCAGGCGTTAGTGTCACTTTTGCTGCTACCCTTGCTGCTGTCACTAATACTAACACTGCTGACCTGAGTACTACCGATGACCGTCCCCACCCTGACTGACACAACTGAACAGTCATGGTAACAGCTCGCTCGGGGTGCTCTGAGATGGTTGCCTCCTCCTGCCGGGGAAGTCAGGGAAGGTGTTCTCAAGAGGCGAAGAGCACCCTGAATTTGGGAGCACCACTGGGAGACAGGGAAAGGTAAAGAGAGCGGTGTGCATGGAGACTCAGAGGGGTGAGGCTTTTAATGCTTTTCAACACTGTTGTTACATGAAACAAGCATGGGGGAGGTTAACAGGAGGATGGTAAGAAGTGAATAAGGATGCAAAAGCCCGTATTTTGTAGTGTACGGTGTGCATCCACATTGTTGTGCACGTTACATGGGATTATTATACCCATTATTACATACATGGTATGTAATCATTATACCCATGTATAATGTGCATCCCTATTTGTCCCTCAAAATTTGGGCAAAAATTATACATTATACATGCAAAATATAGTAAGACAGTTAGACCCATTTTGACAAAATTGTTTGTGGTTCTTGTGGATTTATCTCTATGATATCCTATACAACATTTAAAAGTAACATGCCCTGATGATTACTGACATTGAACAACTTTTCATGTGTCTGTGGACCAGCCATATGTCCTCTTTTGGAGAAATGTCTATTCAGGTCTTTTGCCTATTTTTAATTGAATTATTTTTTTTTTATCATTGAGTTTTATAAGTTCTTTATAAATTTTGGATATTAACCCCTTATCAGATGTATTGGCAAATATGTCTTCCCATTCAGTGGATTGTCTTTTCATTTTGTTGATGGTTTCCTTTGCTGCGCAAAAATTTTTAGTTTGATGTAGATCCATTTGTTTATCTTTTATTTTGTTTCCTTTGCCCAAGGATATATATCAGAAAATTATTTTTACGATATGTGGAATCTAGTGAATGAAATGAACTAACAAGCAAAATAGAGACAGACTTAGAGAGGGAGAGCAGGTTGACAGCTGTAGGGGGTGGGGCTGGGCAGACCAGGGGGAGGACTGAGCAGAAACAGAGAGAAACTCATGGGCATGGACAACAGTGTGGCGACCACTGGGGGAAGGAGGGGCAGGGGATACAGGGGATGCGTGGGGATGGATGGAGATTGGCCTCGGGGTGGTGAACATACAGCCGTGTACAGGTGATGTGTTGTAGAGTTGTGCACCTGAAACCTACATAATTTTGTTAACCGGTGTAACCCCAATAAATTCACTGTAAAGGAAAAATTCATAACTGTTAGAAAAATTTTTTAAAAATAGCATGTCCTGGCTTTGTGCTTTAAATTTCTTTTGCCCTAGAGTTTGAATGCATTACAGGATAAATCAAAGAGGCCATGGTTAATGTACTTCAAACTCTTCAGGCAGAACAAACCAAGGTTTGCTGATACAGCTAACAAAAGAAAAAAAAGCAGCAAATTCTGTTAAAAAAAGAGATTATTACTAGTCATAACATATCACACTGCCAAAACACATATTTGCCAGAGTTTTTGACAAGTAACAGGCTCTTTTTTAAATAGATGGAGCTTCTTTAGAGTACAAGTATGTGTTTTTAAGTAGCCTGGCTATTTCAGATAGAAGAATCTCCCAGCAATCAGGATGTAAGATATGCAGTTTGTTATCGCATTTACTAATTTAGACAGCTTCGGGTTCAAATTCTCTTTCTAGATCATATTTTTATATCTATAATGTATGCATGTATGTTTATATATCTCTAAAACATCTTTATTTTAGGAAATTTTACTTTGCATCTCTAAGATTCAGTTTCTGCCTCACTAAAATAGTGCACAATACATATACTGTAAGGTTGATGTGATAATGAAGTATCAATATGAGCAAAACACTCAGCAAAGGGCTGGATGGACATTATCAGGATTGTTACAATTGCTTCCATTTTTCTAAATTGCTTTGCACTTTTGTGGATGCTTCCCATTAAATCTTAAACATCCCAGAGTCTACCAGCTTTGGATTTTATTTCAGTGCAGTTAAAACTCTTGTGCCCCTAGGTACTAGGTACCTTCCTACTCAGGTCAGTAAGTGGCCCTCCTGTAAAGCCGAGGGGTTTTAATTTAACCTGCCTGTTCCACTCTACCTTTCATCTCCCACACTCTGCTGGGAAACCAGTGGATATGTGCTTCTGCTGATCAGCTGGGCTTAACACTTGCATTAATGTCTTGGCCAGAAAATTCCAGTGCACCTGCTGCCGATTTATGTGGAGGTTTTTGTCTGTTGCATTTGTATGTAAGATAAAGAGCCCAAGTATTAAGGCCAAGGATGTGGAGCAACTGCAGCCCGTTCCTGAGTTAGACTATCCTTTCTTGTAAGCACCTGCGGTCAGTTCTGCGTGTGTCAAATCACACCGGTGATTTGCACATATGCTGAAGCAGCTGGGGCTGCTGCCTCCCAGATGCATCGTCTGAGAAACCCTCCCTGCCCACTCCCGGCAGCCTTTCCTGTTGATGAACTTTGTATCATCACATTCTCGTCACCATCCTTCAGCCTGTCATCTCAGAGGACTGTGACAGACCTTAAAAAGTGAGAAGAGGAAGTAATGCTCAGAGGGGATTATAAATGAGCAGAGCTCAGGACGTGGAGTGATGCCTCAATTTGCCAGGTGGTATTCTTGAATCTTGAAATCACCTTGTTGCCTAGAATATTTTGAAAGAATGTGTGAATCTGGGGGACTTTTCCGAGATGTAGTAGAGGATAATGATTCAGAGAAAGGGATTTGGAGCTAGACATGGGTTTGAATTCAGGTCCAGCCACTTATAATCAACATGAACTTGACCAAATAATTTGTCATCTCTGATATTCAGTTTCTTCCTGCATAAAAGAGGGGCCATAGTACTTACTCCATAGTTTTGTCGGAGGGTTTGACTGATGTAAGGAAAGTGCTCGAATTCTGCCGCATAATAGTGCTGGATCGACGATATAATAGTGATGATGATGCTGTGATGGTGTGTTAACAATAATGAAATGATAAGTTTGACGTGTCAGAAAAGGAAATCTGCTCTGCAAAATTCTCTCAATTCATGCTGTCGATCCGCTGGCAGAAATGCAGGCCTGTGTTCAAGAGCCACCGAAGATTACCCGCGGGCTGTTGGCTTCTGCGCATTTCTCTCTTCCTGGGGCCTCGGGCTATTTAGAATACTGTTCGGGCTTCTGTCCCCTCCTTTTAGTGTCATTTCCTATTGTTCCCTAATGCATACTTGATGCTCAAGTGTCTTGAGAAACTTAGTAGATTTTGTTGAAGTGTGTACTCATTTGCTAAGGTTGCTATAACGAGGCACCACAAAATGGGTGGCTTAAACAACAGGAATGGTTTGCCTCAGAGCCTGGGAGGCTGGAAGCCTGAGATCCAGGTGTCAGCAGATTTTGTTACTTCTGGGGACCGTACAAAGAATCTGTTCAACCTCTTCTCAGTTCTGGTGTTCTGCTTGCAATCTTTGACATTTCTTGGCATGTAGCAGTGTCACCAAGTTCTCTGCCTCTGTGTGTGTGTGTGTGTGTGTGTGTGTGTGTGTGTGTGTCTAAATCTTTCCTTGGTACAAGGACACCAATTGTATTGGATTAGGGGCTCACTCTATTGCAAGATCACTTCATCTTAACTAATTATAAATGGAGCAATCCTATTTCCAAATGAGGTCATATTCTGAAGTGCTGGGGGTTAGGACTCCAGCATATCAGTTGGGAAGGAGCACCATTCAACCCATAACAACTTTTTACTTCAAAAGAGTTGAAACCAGGACTATTAAAGTCACACAAGCCTATCATATTATAATACTATTTGAATTATATCTCCTCTTTTCCTATAAACCTAGGTTTCAAAGTACTGTAATACCGTTTCTCACTCACGGGTCTGTCCCCTGGGCACTTCATCAGGGGAGAATATTTGTTGACTTGAAAGTTGCATACCAGCCTTTCCTAGGGCCATAATACACAATATGTATTATCGTGTACTAGTTTGTCTTCCCTCCTAGTTTATAAACTGTTTAGAAGTAAGGATCATGTCTTTCTTGCCGACTGGTACCTAAAAAAACACATGGCCTAAGGATGCTCCATGACTAACCACTCCCATTTATGTGATAGAGGGCTCCTTTTCCATGATATTCAACATTGTCATGACTGCCAATGTGACTCCTTTCTTTATCCACTTTTAGTTTACATGAGACGATGGGGGAAGGAGGTAAAAAGTCCTGTTTCTAGGGTTATGTCCTCTAACCTATGGCCTCCCATACCATAGGCTACATGTTAGGCTTGGTTGTACACATCAGAAAATAACATCAGTGTTATGTTTGTTTCACGTTTACTAAGATCAGGAGTAGGCTGAATCAAACTGATATCGAGGACTTGAGCCCCTTCTTTCTTTTTTCTCTATAAGGATTAATGCATAGCTTTGGCCCTTAAAGATACAGTTCAAAAACCAGGAAAGAGAAAAGCAGGGGGTGGGGAGAGGGAAAAAGAGCTCCCTTTCCGCATAGGTCAAAACCCCTTTGCAGAGTTTCCCCAGATGCCCTGCCCAATGACTTCTGTTTATATTTCATTGGTCATTCCTAGTTTAATGAGAGAATAGGAAAAGATTGGGCACCTTCCTATCTTAATAAAGTTACAGTTCTGTTCTTAAAGTGGAAGCAAGAATAGATATGGGATAGATAACTAGCTACTTCTGTCACAGTAATTATAGGAGATCGTTAATAAATGTTTGTTGTCAATAAATGGATTTTTAAAATTTGATTTCTAAAAGTTATAATAGGGGATGCCAGATTTCTATATTGATAGTTCTCTTGGTATATTAAGGAGGTCATTGGCCGTGAGCCTGGCAGTTCCTTATTGATTTGCACAAATCTATCATTACATGTGGAGATACTTTGATGCATTAGCCTTTGAAATTTTTCTCCATGTTCTATGCATCTGTGAGACTGCATTTGTGGATTCTTTGATGTTTCAGTTAGAAAATCTGACTCTATTCCAGCAGCCAATGTCTGCCTGTTTTCTAAGCAAACCTAAATATCTTAATCCACCTAAAAATGGGGGCTCAAAGTCTACTTTTCCAGATCACTGGTTTATCTGGATGACTGGCAAGAAAAACAATTCAAGATCTTTATTGAACAAGTTTTGTTATACATATCTTGCTAAACATGGCTTAATACCAGTATAATTGGATGACTATTTACATATAGAGTCGGGTAGTAAGAGTTAGCCCATATTTAATTATGGAACATTAATTAAATTCTGACATGACTTAGAATTTGACTATTTTGCATTAGGTAAATTTTACATTGAAGAAGTTTATAACAAAAAGATGAGTCTCTCTCTGTCTCTCTGTCTCTCTCTCTCTCTCTGTCTGTCTTTCTTTCTTTTACTGGTATTCATTGGATTTAGACTAGGGGCTAGGAAAAAGTGGGAAGAAGTCTAATCTAACTCCCAATAATGACATAGTTACAACTCCTTTTTACATTTCTTGGTTCCTTCCAGTATTAAATCGTATGACTCCTTTCTAAGACTAGAAATCTTCATATTTGTTTCTTTTCTTGCCTCCCATCCAGTCACCAACCTGAATGCTATCCCCAAATATCTCTCAGTGTTGCCTCGTTCTTCTTATCTCCACTGTCTTGGATCAGTCCATTCATCATCTTCTGTCTAGAGACTATGACCCTGGCGTCCTAACCAGTCTCCTTGCCATCAGTCAGTCCCCAGACCAATCCATCTTCACACTGTTGCCAACATTAAGTTAAAACTACTTCTTGGGTTTTCCTAGTCAATATATTGTGGAACAAGAGAACTCTCACAGCCCAGAGATCAACTATACCTTATCACCTCATTTCTTTACCCTCCCCTGCATGTGACTGCTGCTTCAGTGGTTCCTAATGCCTTTTAGTTTCCTTCCAATGCCATGCTTGCTCCTGACCTTTGCTTGTCAAGTGCCGTTCCAGAGCATCCTATCCTCTTAGTGCTGGCTGGCAGAGAGATACTACGTGGGTATCCGGATTCACCTGGGAGCTTTCATTGATTTATCTGGACAGAATTAATTAGTCACAAGTTTTCCTCATGCTCTTGTCCCATTTTCAGTTCCAATAATCTCTTTGGAAATCTGTTCACCCTATCTTTCCTGTGATCTCCTTAAGGGTAGACACTATATCTCACTCATTTTTTTATATCCTTTCCCCTCGTTTATACTTAGTACAGTACCTGACACATAAGGTACTTTGTAAACGATGACCGAATAGCTGTGAGACCATAATGAAAGTTATTGTTATACAAATCAATGCTTTAGGTGCCTATAATAAGAGATGGAATGTGGATGTGAAACATGAACAGGCATGCCACACACATATTTGTCCTTGTGGATTACTTATATGCCAGGTTCAAGGCTAAGCAGTTCACATACTTATATTTATGGAAGCTTCAAACGAGTCTACCATGTGTTTATCTCCATTTTATACCAGTGACCTCAGGTCACACAGCTAATAAATACTGGGTTGGTCAAAAAGTCTGTATGGTATTTTCTGTAAAATAAAAGACACATTTTTTTCATTTTCACCAATAACTTCATTGATTTGGATGTTTTGAGTATGTTGACTATACCCATGTGATATGTTGATTGTTCTCAATTAATGTCTCAATTGGATTGCTATCAACTTCAACTGATCTACCTGACCATGGGGCATCGTCCCGTGAGACATCTCCAGCACGAAACTTCTCAGACCACTTTTGACACATTCAGTCACTCACAGAACCTTCTCCCTACACTTCACAAATCTTTTTTTGTGTGTTTCAGTTGTGCTGTTGCCTTTCTTGAACTAATAAAGCATAACACTCCAAAATCATTGCATATTTTCTCCATCTTCAATATTGAAATGGCTACACAAAAATTCACCAATTTTGATGTGTTTTTTTTTAAATGCCCACTGATGTGACAGCTGTCACAACACAATCTAACAAAATTTGTTTCAAATGAAGCTAAAGACAAGTAAGCACTGCTACAGCCATCTTATGGGAAAAACCAAATGAACTTTTTGGTCAGCCTGATGGCATTATGACTTTTCTCTACATTTGTCTGAATTAAAGCTCATACTCTTAATGAATATGCCAGGCGTGGGAGTGAGCAGAAAGCTGAGTGTGAGAAGGGCAGAGGGAGGACTTCTCCAATAACTATGATTCTAGGGGAACGGGGAAGGGGAATCTTATGCTCATCCTCCTCCAGGATGTGTATTTTTCTACCTAAGTTACATATTAAGTCTTTTGAGGGGCAGGTTGTACAGGGCTGAGCTGGTATATAAGAGCCCTCATTTCTGAATAAATCTGCTGGGGTGGGTTCATTCTGGTCAGCTTGCTACTTCTCATTTGGGTGGAAGCATCTCATCTCTGCACTCATTAACTGGCTACATAAAACATCCATGTAAGATCATATGGTATCATATGGTATCTGTCTTTCACCACCTGTCTTATTTCGCTTAACATAATGCTCTCCAGTTCCATGATATGATCTCACCTAAAGTGGAACCGAATCAACAAAATAAACAAGCAAGCAAAATATAACCAGCAGCATTGAAATAAAAACAAACTGGCAGTAACCAGAGGGGGATGACAGGGGAAAGGGAGGGGAAAGGTCATCAAGGAACATGCATAAAGGACCCATTGACAAAGCCAAACGGGGGAAGGATTGAGGGTGGGAGGTTGGGGTGGGTGGGGCTGGGGAAAGTTGTGGCAGGGAAATATTGACCAAAAAAAAAAAAAAAACAGTGGAGGCTGGGAGTGGTGTGGGAAATTCGGAAGCCAAAGAACTGGTGTGTGCAGCCCACGGACATGGACTAAGAGGTGTGGGGATGATGGGATGGGGTGCAGGGCAGAGGGGAGAAAGGGGGGAAAATGGGACAACTGTAATAGCATACTCAATAAAATATACAAAAAAAAAGAGAAAGATCCATGTAAAAATGTTTTCAGACATGAAAATAAAATGAACCACGATCTACATGCAAAAGAGTATAATGAAAGTAGGATGTAGTAGAGAGGCATGGTTTTAGTTTCAGGTAATCATCAATGTACTTTTTAGCTGTTAATCTAGAAATAGCTAAAATAACAATAGTACATCACAAAATTGAGGTACTAGATAAAAACACTTCGATGAATGTCTTAGATATAGTAATTGTTCAGTAAAAAGTAGATGATTATTCTGTTTCTTATTATTCTCCTTCTCCTACTTTTTTTTCTCCCAAGAGCCCTAGGTGACTCCCTCTGCTGACTGAAGAGGTGACGTGCACATTGAGTGATCATAACAAGCTATTAGTAGTACTGCCCCCTTAAACCTACGAGGACTTCCCTCACCTGTCACATGTCTCCTCCTCTGAGATCCTGGTCCTAGCATTTCCCAAGAGCCATTTCAAATAGCCTTTGTTCCTCTCTTCTTATCCCCCTCTCCGAGTCAAAGTTACTTTCCACTGCTCCACAGCAAGTGATGAGCAAGGGCATCCTTAATTCAGCATTCTCAGTTTTGACGTAGTAAGGTACAGAGGTTAAGCAATATTCCAAAATCCATGCAGCAAAGTAGCTATGACTCTTAAGGAGAAATTAGATTTCCAAGATTCTCTTTCCAATGCACATTCCATTGTTCTATGTGTCCTAACTGAAGAAATTCATCAAACATGTAAAAAGTACAAAGCATTAATTTGATAGAATCCATCTTTAGTTTTTATCAATGTATCATATATTGATCACTCTACCAATACATACTAATAGATTTGTGGGAAAATACATCTCTCTTTAAAAAATTAATAAACATTAACGTTGCAAAATCATGGCCCTACTAAAACTGATCCTTTGGGTGAACACTGGTTATTTATCTCTATTCATTGGATCAAACATATTTAAAATATTAGACCGACCAACAAAGAAGTAAGGTTTTTAAAATCCAGTAAAATCTAGCTGACATTAATGAGAAATTACAATTTCAAATGTGTTACCCTTGTATGATAAATCAAAGGTAACTGTAATTAGGATAATTACAAGAGATATTTTGGGTTCTGTGTATTTGCACAAGTGTTGAGAGGTAGAATATAAATGTGAAAGTATTTTTGTCCCCTTTGGTATCTTGAGCTTGAATAATTTTTAGACAAAAACATTTCTTCATGCTGAGTGAAAACCTGAAATTTGTTGATGTCATCGTACCCGTATGTACTTATATTCTCAAATTTTAAAACACAATGCTGATTAAACAGAGATTGATATTGTTGGCCTTACATAAAATACCAAGTTCATGACATGATTTTTTCTTTTATTTTCTCTTTGTGTTGGTTGGGAAAAGTTTTCTTATTTGTATTTGATATATAATAAAAATGTGATTTATTATTTGGTTCTGATATTAAAAGTCATCAAGTCATTTTCAAATCTCCAAATACTCCATGTCATTTGATTGGAGGAGTTTAAGCATGAATATTTACTGGAGGTAAACAATTAATACTTTTAGTTAAAAGTGATTTCTACAAACTATACAGAAAGATGTGGAGGAGCCATTTAGATATAATGTGCATGTACATTCATTCTTGGTAATGGCTCTGTAATATTAGTAGTAAGTGGCTTACCCACTCTGTGAATTAAATGCTAATAACAAACACTTAAACTCTAATTACTCATTCTGACTCTTCTAAAATTGTGTATACGCTTCGCTAAAGTTTTGACAATCTTGTATCTCAGGGTTCAGCAACTGCTCAAAATAAGTACGTTAAAACCTCAGTTTATTTCCTTTGCATACAAAGGTGACTGACTCCTCCATAGCTGTTTCTGATGGTGAATGAGCTAGCTACTGGTATTATTTAAAGAGGCAGAAAGGGATAGATAGAGAGATAGAAAGAAAGGGACATTTTTTTAGTCATATGTCCATAGTAGATGACCGGAGGAATTTTCACCAAATTGGATAGTTTCAGGAAAATCCCAGGATTCTGTCACATTGGCCAGGCTGAAATTGCATGTCCACTCCAAAACGAAGTATTGTCCTAGAGTTCTCATTAACTAGCCTTGGGCCATGTGACCACTCCTCCAGCCAAGGGATGGAGGCTTCCTCATAAATGAACAGTGTGGAGGTCAGTGTGATATGTCGAAGAGCAAGGGTGGGTTCTGTAATTTAAAAGAAAAGTGACTTGAGGCAAGCCAGTATTAAGGATTAATGACGTAACATGTGAAACACTTCACACCACTCCTGGTATATAGTAAATGCTCTATTAATGATATCTATTATAATTTTTCTTTTATAATGATAGTAAGTAATATAATTGCTTTAATAGTTGCTTTTTTAAACACTTTTGGTCTGGTGTTACCGGTGGGAGACATAATGTGTATCCAACTGGTTCACTCCCCCAAACGAGGAAAACCAGTGGGACCGCCACTGTGCACTAGAGTTCGAAAGATCACAATTAAAAGGGCGCGTCCCGTGAGTTGTTTCCGAGATCAGTTTTGGGAGCTAGAAGATTAATCAAATTCCTGAATTTCAGTTTAGTCTTGGGCCTTGGGAAATGATCAAACAGACTTTCGTGCCTCAATGTCATCTAATAAAACTGTGGTTCTGTCCCTTTATTTGGAGCCTCTCACGGAGTCTCCTTTTAACTCCTTCTTTCTTTCCTTCCTATCAGGGAAGGAGGCTGAAACAGAAGCCGCATTTTTCTAGTGTTCACTGTCCACTTTGGACAACGGGTGGCAAGCTGACACTTCCCTCCTCTTTATATACCCACTAAGACTTCCAAAAGGTCCTGAGGACATTGAAACTCCCCTAATAGGAAAGGTTATTTTATGACTAATTCGTATTTCCTCAACCTGCTTCAGTGCACATAACTAATAAGTGTGCAACTCAGACACCAGTTGTGGCCAAGTAGTGCACTCCATGTAATGAATTCTATTATTTTTCACCGTGCGATTTAATAGACTAGTAACTTTGAAGCCAAAAAAATGTTTCCAGCACAAATCAACACATCAAAAATATAGTTCTAATTGTGTTGCTTGTATTCTTTTTGCAGCATTGATTTTTCCGTCTTAATTATGTAGCATAGTCTCTTAGTATCAATGGGAACAAGACCTCATTATTCATTGTGACAGCATCCGTCTAAACGTTCCACAGCAGCACACCGTGTTGCACTTGTTGGCTGAACCTTCCTAGAGGGTTACAGAAATTAAAGCTTTTGCTATCCCCTGTGAACAACTGTAAAAAGAAATATATGCAAATTTATTAACCTCTGCGAAGGGCTAGAATCAAGTCCATCAGTGAAGTAAGCCCCAAATAGTTTTCTTGCTGATGCATTAAATAATGTAATATTACATGATACCACACTACTGTTTAGACATTAACATAATGTCTAAACATTCCACGTCCCATGAATGAAAGTTATATTTGCTGAATTCCCCAAATAAAATAAAATGCCATCTTGGGCTCCAAAAGAACTTCTGTAACATTAACATAGTCTACTTACTGCAGAAATAGCTAAAGTTATTTGGATACTAAGAAGTCAGATGATTTGGCTTTCAGTAATCTTGAATTGTGAAATGAGCTGTATTTGTGAATATTTAATTTTCAGAACTTCGATCTATTGTATAATAGGCATTTATGTATTTATGGTTAACTTTAAATTTTAATAAGGCTCAATTGCAAAAACAGCTATGGTCTGTTTGCTGTAAGGGCCTTTAATCACAGTTAAGGTAAATGTGAAGCTCCAGTAATCTGATCAGGTGAAGAGTTTATTTTAGTTAGAATAGCCCAATGGGACATGGCCTTAGAGTCAGGACATTGTGCAGCAGGCAACACCAAGAGAAACAAATTTCCATTTAGACTCCTGAAAAGGATCATTGGGAGTATATTTGCAGTAATATTATTTACTTAGAATATGCATAAAGTAGCTCCCAGAATGGGAGGAACAAATTGCTGTGTACAAAGAGAAAATGAAATATGTTCAAAGGTGTGTCACCTGAGTAAAGGGGGAAAAGTCGAAGTAAAATGAAATGGAACAAGTAAAGGCATAAATCATGTAAGAGAAAAAAAATTCCATGACAAAAAATAAATTAGCAAGAAAAAGTTATTCCGAATGCAACTAAATTCTGAAATTGTTTCTTTCTGCAAACTTAGATATAGTTGTTTGGAACAATGGGGGATAGAGCAGAACTTGAAGAATGGAAGTATTAGTAGATATGGCTCATAGACCTGATTTTTCAGCTCTGTCCCTAATCTGTTATGGGGCTATGAACAATTGGTATATTTTATCAAGTTCTTGATTTTCTTTTTTTAGGTGCTCACAGAATTACTTTTAAATATATTTGTTATTTTTCCATTACAGTTGACATACAATATTATATTAGTTTCAGATATACAACAACATTTATATAACTTAGGAAGTGATGCCCCTGGTAAGGCTGGTACCCATGTGACACCAGACATGGTTATTACAATGTTATTGACCATATTCTCTGTGCTGTACTCAATATCCCCTCAACTATTCTGTAACTGCCAGTTTGTACGGCTTCATTTCTTTCCCTTTTTCACTCATTCTACCCAACCTCCCTCCCATCTGGCAACCATCAGAAAGTCCTTGGCATTTATGAATTTGTTTCTGTTTTGTCTGTTTGTTTTGTTTTGTTTTAGATTCTACATCTAAGTGAAATCATCTGGCATTTGTCTTTCTCTGTCCAGCTTATTTCACTCAGCACAATATCCTCTTGGTTTTCTTATCAGGAAGATTGGGTTGGTACTGTCTCTGCCTACCCAGAAAGACATGGTCCACATGCTCCTTCTTTTCCTTCAAGACCCAAAAAGTCACCACCTTTTCTGAGAAGCGACTTCCATGGCAGAGTCATTGTTTCTTCTGTCCTCCCAGGAACCTTGCTGAAATCTGCACAGCATCACGGGACACATCATAGGTCATGGGTTCTTTCCTGAATATATCTGGCTTTGAATAAGTAGCATCTGTACATTCACAGAGAATGTAAAGACTTTGAATTGCTATTGCCTACCACAGAGCTTGACAAACAGTAGATCTATGATACATTGTCGAATAAATTTTTAAAAGTGCTCTGAAACTGTTTAGAACTAAGCAATTCATTGTTTTCACTCAAATTGAGAAAGATTTGTATTGGATGAATTTTGAGTTCCTTTTTATCACTCTTAAAAGTAAGGGATTATTATTATTTTTCACCGTTTATTTGTGGATGGTTATGTATTACATACTGTTCTAGAGCTTTATATTCATTGCATTTAGCCATAAATAGACCTACTTAGGTAGCTTTTATTAGCTCACTTTTTACAGATGAGATAACAGTGACTTAGAAAATGTGATTGTCTTGCTCAAAGCAGATGGCAAAGTTTGTATGTAAATTAAGGTCCTTCTGACACCAAAACCCATGTTCTCATTCACTAGTTAAAAATGCATAGAGAAAGACCCTTTTATGCGCGTGGGTTCAAAGTAATTTTATTGACTCAGTGAAATACATTGTACGAATGACAAAGGTTTAGGAAGTCACACCATCAAAGAATAAATGGTCAAGGGGAAACTGCTTATACCACTTACAAACTGCAATTTTTGGTGACTACAGCCTTAACATTACAACATCCACGGTCTATGTAATGTTTGTTTCACATTCCCACTAATTTATTTTGGAGGCATGGCTCTAAGCAGCTGAAAGATCACTGTTTTTGCTTTCGATTGTAGTATCTAAATAGGTAGTGTTGATATATTTAGTCTTTGCATCTAGATATTTCTTTTTAATGTCACATAATAATGCAGCACTTTCTAATGAAGCTAGAAGTGTATGGTTTGTATTACTTATTTAAGTTTAAATCCCAGAAAATACAGATTGCACTTATTTAAGGTAACAGGCGCAATGCCTACCAATGTCCAAAGTAAAGCTCTCCTGTAGGGCAGCCCTTGGATGCAGTAAACTGTTTTATGGGAGGTTTCTGGCCACAGACGCGGCTGGCCAAACCACTCCTCTCTGGCTACCTTTCAAAATCAGAAAGCATCAGAAACAATGTTCTATTCAGACCCTCAGTACTCATTCCCCTCTACCCTTACTCCCTTTTTGTTTGTTTGTTTGTATTTAGGATTTTATTTATTTATTTTTAGAGATAGGGGAAGGGAGGGAGAAAGAGAGGGAGAGAAATGCAGATCAGCTGCCTCCCACATGCTTCCAACCAGGGAGCCGGCCTGCAACCCAGGTATGCGCCCCAACCCAGGTATGTGCCCTGACCCAGAATGGAACTGGTGACCCTTTGGTTCACAGGCTGATGCTCAATCCACTGAGCCACAGAGCCAGGGCTCCCCTCATTCCTAAGTCCCATGTGCATTTCTCCTCTGCTGGTCCAGCCCCTGACCACCTCTAGTAAAAGAATCCCCACTCTCTTCTTTGAACCTTATTTCTCCCCACCCAGTTTTATTGAGCTTTAATTGACATATAACATTGCATTAGTTTAAGATGTACAACATAATGATTTGATATATGTATACAATGCAAAATGATTACCACAGTAAGTTCAGTTAACATCCATCCCTCACATTGTTGCACAGTCCTTTTTTCCTGTGATGAGAACTTTTAAGGCTGTCTTAGCAATTTTCAAACACACAATACAGTATTGTTAACTACACCATGCTGTACATTACATCCCCAGGAGAAGGAAACTGAATTCACTACAGCCTGATTGTGTCCACTGAAATCACTTGGAAAACATTTGACTTTGGATTCAAAATTGGAAAATAGAAAGAAGATGCCTGGGATGCCCCATCATCTCAAGGATGTCTGCACAGCACAACCAAGTACTACTATGGGCCAGAGAGTGGTGCTAATGGGATCTGAGTGGTAGATTTGAGTTCACCTCCAAAGTTTCCTACTCTTCATTCCATGACTGCAGGAAACATTGTTTTCTCTAGTTTTTTTTTTATTTTAAGATATACAAAACATTGATTATCAAGGAGCTCAAAACAGGAGAAAATTTTTATAAAACCACTGCTGAAATATGAGGCCTGTCCAGAAGGTATCCATCCATGTAATATAAAAATAAAGATATTTGTTGAAGAAGGTACAAGATTCGAGAAACATTGTACATAGGACAATGATCCCTCAGTCCCCTTTAAAGAAGGCACCTTGGGACCTCACACAGTTCTCCCAATCACCATCGGCTGCCCTATCGTATTTTCCTGAATATCATCAATGATCTGAAATCTCTTCCCTTTCAAAGGTGATGTTAGTTTTGGGAAAAGCCAGAAGTCTTAGGGTGCCAAATCTGGGCTGTAGTGGGACTGAGTCACCTGGGTGATCTGATGTTTCACCAAAAAACTCTGCCCAAGCCTTGATTCATGAAGGGGATAAAGGGGAGAGAAAAAATGAGGCAACTGTAATAGTATAATCAATAAAATATACCAAAAGAAAGACTTGATGCGTGAGTGGGCACATTGTTGTGATGAAGCTGCCAGTCATCGGTTGCCCATAGCTGTGGCTTTCTAAATCATCTGAATCATCTGAATAGGAGTGTTCAAGCTTAATGCAAAATTTGGTGCAGATTTGTTGCTTTACTCACTCAGTCATTTTGAATGTGATGGCCACACAGTACACATGCTCACTTAATGGAGTCTACCGCCCCCACTGATTAGTACAGCGAAGTCGTCATTGTTCACACATGTGCATTCCAGTCCACTCTCCTTGGCTGTCAGGCTGTATCCATATCACACAAACCATCCTTGTTATAATAACAATGGCTGGACTTTTACTGGACAGACCTTGCATTATTGGAGTCATAAGTTTTATCTTTATATAAGATATTTTTTATAACCATGTTAATTAAAGGCTAAGTATATGTGGTGGCAGTTTTCATTATTATTTCTATTTTTTCCCAGTACTGTATTTTACTCTTTTGAGCTTTCTTACCACCTTACCATGAGTGTGAAATAGTGTGATTGTGGTAATATCCATGTGAAATAGCCAAGATAATTATTAAAACAATGTTGTCATAATATAATTTATTGTGTGTACATTTCTTGTAGTGTATATTTAACCTAGGAAGGTCTGTTACTACAGAGCACTAAAATTTCCATTGGCAGAGCATTTCTGAATAATAAAAACAGTCCCATGATCAACATATTCAAGAATTGCTGTATAGTCTACCCGTTTCTGGAAGGCAGTGGAAGGCACATTTGTATTCGAGGTGGCAGTAAGCACTGCAGCAAAGAAATGGGTTTCACGAAGCTTGAGCCAGCATTTTCCTGGACAACTTTTTCGCATTGATTTAAGTAATGTCTACTGACATATTCTGGAGTTAGTGTTCTGTAGAAGACCCTTTGCAATAAACTGCCCTTTGAGTTATTTTCAGGTAACGTGCCATTTGAAAAAGCAGTTATGGCAAACCGTTTCTGAAATAACTTGGGAGAAGGAAAACACACCGTTCCGTCCTTGGGGAGACTAACCGATCTCAGGAGGTTTGACTTTTTATTCCTATGGGAACCAGGAGACTAAAGACTCAAGTCTGTTTCCTACCTCTGCTCCATACAACTGGGACTGTGGGGACTGGGGCAAGACATTCAACTCCTCCATGCTGATGTGTCCGAATCTCTGAACTGGATATAGAGCTGAGCCATGTTCCTACCCTAACATGTTTGTTGATAAAACACTTCAAATAGTGAAAGAACTATGAGGGCGGGGGGTGGAAAAAAACCCACCATCATATCAAAATCCTTGTAATTATTTTTGAAGGTTCTCCAACCTTAGAGCCAATAACCTATAACATTTTCCAAATCCATGTTATACCTCATCCCTTTTAAAAATCAGTTGGGCCTTATAAATTTACCAAGCAAAATTCATTTACCTCAATAGTACTTTGAGACACAATAAACCAAAAGATTCTCTTCCCTCTCAATAGTTGGGATCCAAAATCTTCCCAGAGTTAATGGACCATGCATTTTTTACAGCATACAGCTGGGTCCACAGACACACCTGGCCCAGTGTGCTGCCAGCCTCTGAGAGATCAGCTAACTAGACCTGGACCCAGAACTGAGATATGAACTCTGACAACCGTGGGGACACCAGAGGACATTGGTAATGGAGACCCCTCTCTTCAGGTGCTTGAGGTCACTGGACATATTCAGTATTTATTTAAAGGAAGCTATGGACCGACAAGTCCAGCCCAAACATGATCGACAAGTCCATCTGAAATGTTTCTCATTCCCATCATAGTTGAGAACACATATTGTCTAAACTGCTTCCGGTATCTTTTTTTTTTCTTTTGTGGGATGCACCCATTCTGGTGTCATGCTCTTGCTCCTGCACACAACTATAATGTTTTAACACAGTGGCGCATGCTCAGCTTTGGGTTTTCCACTAGAGGAAGTCCAGTGAGGAGAATTTGATGCATCAAAAATTAAATGTTTCCAAAAACCCCATTGTCCTGGAAGTGTCGTTGAAGGCCACCACTGTTGGTTCCATTCATGCTGCGGTAATTAAAGGGAGCAATTTCTTTTTACTACTTGTGTGTGTGTGTATGCGGCATGGTTCACGGATTTTATTGATTTTTCAGAACTCAGGTCCATGACAAACACAGCACAGCTCATGAACTCAGTGCATGGCAGGAACAGAAAAAAAGTAGCAACCTGAAGGACAGATTTGGTGGCTTTGTTGCAGTGATTTGGTGGGTGGCCCTGGGCAGGTTATTGCAGCTCATGTTGCCCCTGTTATTCCAAACTTATTATAGGGAAGACAGCTACCACTCACCTGGTTCTTGAGTTAGTGGCAAGCCGAGGCAATAAGCCAGTATCACAGAATGACTCTAGTTAACTGTTAGAAAATGTTTAGTGTGGTCGAGCACTTACCTTCTACAAATCCACAGAATACTGGAAGAGAGGCTATGTTTCATTAAGTAGTGGAATGGCATAAACAAACTCAGGCAAAATCAAGCTGAATGAGACCAATATTCATTCACTCGCACATTTAACGAACATTTATTTGACTCCTGCTGTCCCCATGCTAGTTTTGGGGATTATGAATAAGATGTAGATGTGACCGTACAGGACTGTGCAGTCCAGTGGGGGAGGCAAGATTATAAACGGGTGTGACAGGAGAGGGAAGCAGGTGCCCAGGAGCTTGGAGGAAGGTGATTGGCCTTTTCGGGGAGGTGAGACAGACAGGAGACTGATGCCATCCGAGGAGGAGGCACACGAGGGAAGGGCAGGCAGGCAGAAGGAAGTCATTTATGCAAATGCATGACGTGTTCAGCGGAGCACAGGATGATGAACGGAAATGGTAGGAAATGCTGAATGTAGTTCTAATATTGACAAAGAGTTGCTCTTCAAGCTTTACCACATTATTAGAGCAAACTTTTTGAGAAAAGAATAATGAAGTCTTGAGGCCTGTGTTTAGGGTTCGGTTTAAAACTGAGTGTCTGCCTTAAAGATGAAGACAGCTGTGCTGCTCTCAGCCTTGTCTTGGCTTCTCATCAACTAAAGAATGAAATGCAAAGCCCTCCCCTCCTGCTTGGGATCCGTACAGTGCTGTCGTAGCTCGGGCTGCTGTAACGAAATGCCACCGACTGGGTGGCTTCTTAACAACAGACATTTATCTCTCACAGTCCTGAAGGTTTCAGATCAGGGTTCTGAGCATGGAAGGGTTCTGATGAATTCCTCATCTGGGCTGCAGATGACCTTGTTCTCACTGGGTTCTCCCATGGCAGACAGCAGGGCTGGGGTTGGGGAGGTGCTCTCATTTCTGTTCCTGTAAGGGTATTAGTCCCATTTGTGAAGGCTCCACCCTGATGACCTAATAACCTCCCCAAAGCCCCACCTTCTAACACATTGGGGATTAGGATTTCTACATATGAATTTCGAAGGGACACAAACATTCAGTCCACAACAGCCCCCTCATCTCTTTTCCTGCATGCATCCTGCTCCTTCACTGTGTCCCCAGCCACCCTGACTTGCTTAATTTTCCTGTTTCAGGTCTTTCCATTTGATGCTCCCTCTGCCAAGAACATATATCACTCTTTATTGACACATCGTATTCTCTCATAGTGTCATTCGCCCTTGGCTCAGATGTCACCTTCAGAAGACCTTTGGAGAGACGGCTCTCTCCAAAAAGTGTCTGCCATTCATCCTTATCCCCTTATTCTTTAAAGCATCATCACTACTGGCACTGCATAATATGCCAATTTATATTCTTAACAGCTGATCCCTGTAGTAGATTCAATTGTGATCCAAAAAAAATATATGTCCCTTTCCTAACCACGGAGAACCCGTGAATGTGACCTTATTTGGAATAGGGGTCTTGGCCGTTAGGATCTGGAGATAAAATCATCCTGGACTTAGGGCGGATCCTAAATCTAATAACAATTGTCTTTGTAAGAGAAGGGGAAGGGAGAAGAGGGAGTTCTTGACTCTCTTGCCTTATTCTCATGATGACGATAATCATAACAGAGGCTCATATTGACCTAAAATGAAAGCTACTGTTCCTTACATTTTCTCCTTTAATGCTCCTAACAACCACATGAGACAGTAAATTATTAGGATCACATTTTACAATTGACTAAATTGAAACTCAGAAAACTCTCAGTGACATATCTCGAGATCACATAGCTACTCAAGTGCCTCGTCAAGCAGAACAGGGGTCCCAGGTGGGCCACCTGTGCCCTGGAAGGCCTCCAGCTCATTCTCCTGGCTCCTTGGAGAGCTTCTTGGAGAGCCTAGCGTTGGTATTCACAGTAGGAAGAGAAAGAAGCCTCCACAGGGGCCTAAGATGTACAACTGCCACAGGAGGTGTTTTTTTACATATTATCTCATTCCATCCCCTCAATGTGTCTGCAAATTCTGTTGTTTCTTCACTTTATATATAGGAAAATGGAGATTAACAAAAAGCTGGTGAGAGACAGGTGGTGTGTGGAAGGTGGCTGTGGTTGACTCGAATGTTCCAGGTCTTTCCACGACATACCACTTTCAGACTACACACCTGTGCTCACAAGTTACTCCAACTCTTTTAGGCCCCATTTTGAGTGTTCAGGTGCTATTTCCTAGAATTCCACAACTATACTGCATTAACTGGCTTTTTTTCATCCATGTTCTCTCTGCCCTTATAAGAAAGACTGTGTTTTTTTCCATCAATCGCTCCCTCGAGCTGGTTCCCCAGGAAGCTGAGAGTCTTGATGGCTCCTTTTCTCAGGACAGCTGGGGAGAATGTGAACGAGGAACCTTTACAGTTTCGGTGGTTCTTCTAGCTTAGCAGGAACTTGATGTTGCTTGTATATTTGGCTCCCACATCCCCTTTATTTCCTGACTCTGCTTCTTCATAGCTTTGTGAACCCCAGGAGACCTGGGAATAGCACTCCACAGCAAGATAAGTGCCTCTGAAGAAAGGTCAGTCTGCCGAGAGAAGCTATAAAGCCAGCTATTAAAAAATGCGCTCTGCTGTGGCAAGTGCAGATAACACTGTCCTGCATGTCCGCCACAGTCTCCACCCCCTTCAACGATAAACATATTCTGAGCCCCAGAGACTTTCCAACTCTGTGATTATTTCTATCAAAGGTATGGCCAAGAACTGTTCTGTAGGTCAGGATTTCTTATGCTTTGTCATTAACAGGAGAAAAGTAGCAGATTTCACTCCACATTTGGGATGATTAATTTTTAGGTTCTTCATATAGTTTCTCTAAGGCAACATTGGTAAACTACCTCAAACCACTATTTTAAAGGAACACAGCTAATGTCTTTCATTATTATTATTATTATTATTATTATTATTTTGCAAATTAGTCATTTACCTGGATTTCTATTGTATCTAGTAACATCCATGCTGAGTTACTTGATCAGAACTTACACTCTAGGATCTTGTGTTTGTGGTTTGAAGTAGTTATCACTAATTAATAACATTAGAATCTTGTTTTTCTCCAAGCAAACAGAATTTGGGGAACCAAACATTGAATTGATCTTTCCTAATCACATGATTTATTAATATAATTTTACCACATTAATTTCATACTTCCTTGCTGGAAAATTAAAAGTACCTATATTTTGTAACATATGAGCTTTAAGAAATAACTCTTCCCTATTTTTGATCTTCACAATAACCCAGTAGACAGACAGGACTGGGAGGGAATGAGCCACTGTTACACACAGGCTGGCTGTGGAAAGAACTTGCCTGAGTGTCTGAGTATCTTAATTCCATTTGAAGTAAGAATCTCTCAACTGGTATCTTGTCTCACAATCCAGCATTTCTTTCATTCTTTCGTTTTGCACTTCTACCCCTTTTCTTTAAGGATGCCTGGCATTTAAGGAGGTAAGAAAAAGAACCCCAGGGCCAGTGAAAGGAGCAAAGGTATAAAGACCAGATTCTGCTGGACCAGGCTAGATATTTTGTATATGCTGTTTAATCCCCACAAAAGAGCCTCATGTGCCCTTTCCAAGAGGGTATCTGAGAACTTTGAAAGCTCCACACTTAACAGCTTTTGGCGGAGTTGCATCCTTGCCAATGAAAGAATAATAATGAAATTTTTATCAGGCTGTCAAGGATGTTTAGTCTTTTGTAACAGTTGACAGAGCTAGGATGCATTGGACTGTCACATTTCCATGAACTGTGGCCAACTGCAAAGATCATTTAATTATTCAGTAGGGAAAGTTCCTAGTGTCCTCATGGCAGTGAAATGTGAGACTGGCTACAGATTTGGTACAGGTACAAATTATAATTATTCAATATTGGAAAATTCATCAATTAAAGCTGGAAGAACCAAAGAGTTCAGATTAGACATCTGTCAGCAGCAGTATCTAATTCAATATACTCCTCTTGAATAATCTAAGCGTGTTTATATGTCTCGCACCTATAATTGTGCCCTTATAAAATTTTTTCAGTTAAAACTGTGATGTTAAAAATAATTTATTTTCCATTTGTATATGAAAGGATATAATTTTAGATGTAGCAATTTACTCAAATACATAATTTATAGTATCATATAGATAATAAAAACAAGGACTCACATTTGTATGATTTTTTTTGTTTGTTTCTGTTTTTTAAAATCTTCAAGAATGTTCCTGAATTACAAAAGTACCTGAACATGCAGTGGGAGACCCTAGGCGAGCCTCTGATGAACTTTAAAGTATGGTAATGTGTTTGTGTGTGGAAGGTGACAAAGGAGTCAGCTTTTGGGATTAGACTTAGCTGTGCGAGGGTCCTGGCTTTGGCAGACTCAGAAAAGTTGAGAACTGCATTTTCCTTTAATTTTTTTTAGAAATTATGTTTATGGTATACTTTTGCAACATTTGTCTGTCAAAAAATCATAATAAATGCAAGACATAGTGTTCCTGAAATCTTCTGTTATGCAAATGGCAGTCTACCATGTAGGTAACCATATACAGTTTTATTTTTCTATTGGAACTTGTAAGAACATATGTCTGGGATCATGTCTAGGATGGGGAGATTTAGTGGTCAAGATTTGACCCATCAGAGACAGACTTGGTTATGAGCTTTAAGGAATTGTTTGAAATGAGCAGTAACTATAACAGAAGGCTGGTTTTAGCAGCAGCTGAATAGATAGATTCATTGAGGGAGAAGAGAAGCTAGGGACAGAAAAGCTGAAGTATGAAGAGAAATTTTCAGTGAGGTTGTGGAATGGAATTTAACACATTTTCATTCACCAGAACTTCTCATTCGTTGTGGCCATGGAGGGTTACAGGAGTCACCTTAGGTGAGGAAACTAGCTCCTACTTCCAGTGTTCATTATTCATTTAATTAAATCTCTTCTACTGATTAAGTTTTCTGGCACTTAGTTTAAATTTAATCTTCACGGTCATCAGCCAGCAATTAACTCCTTTCTCCCACCGGCTATGCCAGAAGGGAAAACATAGGTGTCTTCTCTTCACGTCTGTGATTGGCTGTGACTGTGAAGAGCTGGTGATGAAATTCATGGTGAAATTTGCAAGAAAGTTTTGTGAGCAGCATCTCTTCCCTGCAGAATTTTCTTGTAGCAGAAAGGTTTAAGGGAACATAGGCACTAGAACACTATGAATCTAAATCAGGGAATACAGGTGGCTGTCATTAGGAACTGGGTTGCTGTCCTGGAACATTATTTGGTATGTGGGCAGCTTGCCTTTATTGAAATAAATCTAGGCCAGTAGGTTTGCCTATAATTCGGGGTCTCATGGATTGGTAGCAGTGGAGGGATCATCCCTGAGGTCATCATTCTTAGGTCCCAGAATTTAACAGATGAACTTAAGATGAATTTAAGAGAGTTCCCGGGGGACACTGCTCCAGTATGTCATGTCCCACTGGAATCTGGATGCCCTGAGGCCCATTTAATGTGGGACTTTCTCCACAGAAGTCCCACTATCCTGTGCACAAATCCCGCCTCCACTTACTAGCTAAGCAAGCCACTTATCTATACTTCACTTTCTTGTCAATAATAGAGAGACAATAATAATGTACAAGTCATTTAACTTTTGTGAGGAGAAAATGAGTTCTTGTGTGTCTGACAAATGATAAATATATCTGATTACGGCTACTTTCGTGCTTGTGGTTAATATCTAATATCAGAATAAACAGGGTATTGCATTGTATTTCTCTAGCTCATTGGTTCTCACTGGGGTGATTTTGTCCCGAGGGGACATTTGGCCATACATGGAAACATTGTTGGTTGTCAGAGCTCCAGGTTAGCGGGTGTTTCTGACATCTACTGGCAGAAGTCAGGGATGCTGCTGAACATCTTTAAATGAATATTTCAGCCCCCATGACAAAGAATTTTCCAGCCCCAAATGTCATTAGTGCTAAGATTGAGAAGCCCTGTTTCTACTTTGCAAAAAAAGTAGTAAATTGAAGCTAGGCTATGAGTTAACACAGAGTTGTGAAAAGAAAAAGAGAGATGGTTAAATGATGATTTCGTAAATGGGAGAGAGTTCTCCAGTTTCAACCCTCATTGCACATGTGCTGGTCCTGCTTGTCAGGGCTTCATGTCAGATTTATTTACTCATCACCAACTTCCCCTCGCTCGGCCCCCAGCAACTGATTGTTAGGGTCTCAGCAATTTTGAGACCCTCAAATTAAACACAAAAGTTTGTAAGAAGATATATAGTTTTAGCACTTTCTATACAGGGTGGGGCAAAAACGTAGGTTTATAGTAGTTCACGTGGAAAAATAGTACAACAATTAATAAATGATTATAGAAGAATAAACTGTTTCGCATACTCATAACTGTAAACCTACTTTTGCCCTACCTGACAGTATTCACTTGGGTTATGTAGTATTGCTACCCACTCTTTCTGATTTCATATTGAATAGGAAAGTAAATCTTATAGTCAGAAGTCTTTCTGGACAGGGCCATGCTTTGCCAACTGCTGAAATTGAAGGCTTTCCCAACTATTTCCATTTGTCCCAATAGTGCTTCCCAAGTGTCACCCCTGCCCCGGGATTCTTCTTTTCCTTTGATGCTGCACTGATGTAAGGGGACAGTTGTGATCTTGCCTTGATGTAATCTGCAACTACTTTTCTCAAATTTATAAAAATTAAACGTAAAATCTCATGAAATTAGATGTAATATATACATTGAGAAGGTTAGAGTCTTCTGAGAAAGCAATTTACTGCATATGACTGTTTATAGAGTAATGAGATCCCATTAAAATTGTAACTAACCAGGAGGCCATACTGCATGAAAACCTGACAAGAAGAAATGACAATTCTAGCTTCACTATTTTGACATTTCATTATGACGAATATTATCATATAAAGACCTCTTTAAATATAAATTTTAGCATGATACTGTCTACCAAAGAGAGCAATTTATGTTAAGAAAACACTATTCATACACAAATGCAAGTGCCATAATGTATATACACAGTATAAAAATATAGATTTAATGCAGCCATACCCCATTTTATTGTGCTTCACAGATGTTGTATTTTTTACTAAATGAAAGCAAGTCCCTCTGTCAGCAAAAAGATTATGACTTGCTTTGTTGTGATACTCACTCTATTGCCATGATCTGGAACCAAATCCTCAATATCTCTGAGGTATCAAGGTATGCTTGCCTGTATCTACTTAGGTAATTCAGATTTAAATCTAAGCCTGTACCTCCAGAGTTTTTCCTTTCTTTCTCTTTTGTATCAGTCAGCTATTGCTACAACAATACTGTGTAACAAACTATGCCAAACTCACTGGGCTTGTGGAAGCAAGTATTTAGCCTCAAACTTACAGGTCTGCAGGGGACTCTGTTTCAGCTGATCTAGACCAACAAACCTGGGAGGCTCAGCTGAACACCTGGTTTTGTCAGTTTGGCCTCATATTTGTGTGTCCCAGAATGCAGTTTGAAAGCTTAGTTTTATCTTAGTGGATCACCAGAACACATGAGGCAAGTTCAACCTCATTAATATACGTAAGGCCTCTTTTCACATCACATTCATGGAAGTTCTATTGGCCAAAGCAAGACACATGGCCAAGCCTAATGTAAATGGGCTGAGGAAGTATATTTTTCCCATAGTGAGAAAGAAAAGAGCACTGAAGCAAATATCTGCTCGAAAATATTTCCAACTACCTCACCTTCCCCTTATTTCAAGTATAGGAACCCTTACCCTTTTTTCTTGGAGTTAATTTCTCTGCCTTTTCCCACACCCAGAATTGAGGCCAGTTATCAGAAAAGCAAGCCGGTATCTCTGCAGAACAATCCATCTTGACATTCTATGTCACACATCTACATTTTCCACATGTATAATGATATGTTAATGTATGCATGGGTTGGCTAATTTGTTTGAGACAATAATTTAATTATAGACTCAGACATTCCACAGCATAAACAACTTAGCAGAGAAGGGAGGCTTAAGAATGATTCGAAATTTTTAACTTCCATACCACAGTCTAATTATGAAATGACATACCATTTAGGACATGCAAAAATCTTTTAAGGAAAACAAACATTAGAGAATGTTTCATGTCTTCTAGAAATCATATTTTAGCAAATATGAGAAGAAAAATAATATAGTCAGTATTTGGGGTCCTGGCAAGTCTGTTTCTCTATTTCTCTCTGTCTTCTACTTTGTTTAATTACATCTTTCTTTTATTACCTTAGCTTTGTTTGGATCAGAGTTCAAGCTCCCTGAGAAACAGTTCACTTAGCTTTCCCTTGACAAAGACCACACATGCAATAGGAAATTATATAACCCCAATACTATCTGTGGTAGGGAAGCCCTCAAAAATCTTTCACCCTTGTATAATGCCCTCCTCTTTGAATGTGGGTAGAATCTTGGAACACAATGAGGTATCTTTCCTGAGATTGTATCACATTATTTGTCAGAGTTGATGTTAAGGCGTAGAGACTAATCTAATCCCACAGTCCCTTGGAAGTACCAAGCTTCTCCTAAGTGCTGGTAGGAGAACAGACCAGACAGAGTCCGAGCATGGAAATGACTCAGTGTACTGTGGATTTCTGGAGAATGCAGAGACTCTGTAAGAAGGAATGCAGAACAGCCTCTCGGAGAAGAGAGCAGCTCAAGAGGCGACTGACAGCCAGCAAAGAAACACGGACCTCACACGTACGACTGCAAGGGCCCGGATTCTGCCAGCAACCGAAATGAACTTGGCTGTGGATAAGTTCTAAAAACTTCCAGATCAGATCCCAGGCAGCTGATACTAGGTACTTGGATTTCAGCCTTGTGAAATTTCCCCAGGGAACCCAGTCAAGCCTGAATACAGAAATGGGAAATAATAAAGAGGTAATGCTTTATGCTACTAACTTTCTGGTAACTTACTAGACAGCAGTATAAAGTGAGTGTGTCTTAAAACGGTTACATGTGTGTTTGTCTTGCTCAAAGCTGACTCTGTGCCAGGGGTACCCAGTTCACATGTCAAAGCTGACACTTGAGCTCTGACAAATCAACTTCCGTAGACTGTGCTATATCTCCGTTATAGAATTGGCTTTGGAGTTTACTCGCAGAGCTTTGTGTGGTCTGGGACTTCCTTTAAGAAAAAGAGTATATGATTAAATAAAAGCTAAGTGTAAAGTGAATGTTTATTTAGGATGAGAAATTATAAATGTCAAAGTTAGAAATTTTTGAAAGCAGGCTAATTATATAAATATGAAAATATAAACAGCAACATACTTTAAAATAGATTAACTGCTTTATGCACCTGTATAATATTTTTTCAAATTTTTGCTTACATAGCATTTGATGATCATATAATACTGTGTAAACCATGTAAAAATAATTCAGGCTTAGAGCAGAGTCAATAGAAATGTATTTCAAAGTTATAATTAGGAAAAATTCCTTTTACTTCAAAAGTCGTTGTTTGCAATATTATATAACTTTTTAAGATTGTTTTCAAATATGAGAAAATGTCTACTGATTTTTTTCATAAGTTGTAAGATTTTGTGCTATTTTAAACTTTGTTGTATGTTGATCTTAAATCGTAATTGAATTGGCAGTATTCACTCACTGAATGATCATTAATGTTCTTATTTTAGTATTGTATAAATTTCTGATTTTCATCCATATTGGCGTTTTGTGTCATTTCAACAGGAAATCTAAATCATTGTTTTCCCAACATATTCATTTGATTCATTATTCATTCTTCTTTACTACTTGAATTATCAGTCCAAGAGCCTATTCATTGCTGCTAGTCAAAATATATCTCTTCTACTAGTGATTCCTCCTTTTGGTATAATCTGATTTTTTTTCCTTTGGTGTTGCTAAATTTGCTTCATCATGTCAACATAATTTACTCTGTCCCAAGCTTCTCTTTTGATGTTTAATGCTTCGTTTACATCAGAAGGACCTTCATTTCTAGAAGGGGCCTCTGGCACGTGGCCTGGCTGCCTTCCATAAGCTTGACCTCTGGTTGCCGCGAGTGAGAGAGTGGTTTTGTCCTGGCACATAGTCACCTGATGTGCGCCTTGTTGAAGCGCGATGCTCCCAATGTCAGCTGTGGCTCCGTGTTGAAAACCTGCTTCTTAATTGCTGTGTACGTGTGAAGTTGTCTATTTTCGTTATTAAAGCTTGTCATGTGGCAGTGTGATTTTATACTATAAAATGTAAGACTTATTTTCTTAATCATTTGGCTATGTACCTGTTATGTAAGGGAAAAAAAGATTCCTCTCATGATTACATGTGCCTCATATTGGCATGAAAATATATCGAGGGAGGCCACATGGTTTACTGAAAAGAGCATTTAGATTTTTAAATCTGATGTCCTAATTAAGTTTAAGGCCCAACACTTTTATTCGTTATAGTAATGCAGAGCTATATGCAACTCATTGAAACCTTGTGCACCTGAATTTTATCATGTGTGATTGAGTAAAACGACCAAGAGGATTCTCACAAACCGTATGGAATGGGGTCTAGAACAGTATCTGAAATGAATGTTAGCTCAATCTGAACGTGAATGTTTCAGTGGCCTTCCTAAGCTCTGTAAACAAAGTCGTTGGACATCATGCACAATTAAAATTTTTTCTTAATTGACGGTATCAAGAACCCCAATATTAAGAACTGGAAGAATCCTTAAAATTCCATCTGTGGTGGTATAAATGCTGTTTTTGTGCATTGGATGAATTTTGAGATCTACCTTGTTTTACAATGTGCATAATGATTTTATGATAATAATGCTGTGTCTTTAGTCTCACTGTCTTCATATAGGGCACATACTGGCCTGATGGAAGCTTGAGTGAGATTGCACTAAGCTCAGGTGCTGTAACACAGGCTTGGAAAAACCAGGATCTAACATGTGCTTCATGTCGAACGTGCATTTATGCCTTGTCCCCTTCCATTATATTGCAGGAAAACACAGGGGAAGCCATAAAACATTAGGGGGAGAATGAAATACAAGGGATACCACTGTATAAGCTATAGTTTTTGAGCCAAAGAAAAATGAGGAAGAGGAGGAAAAGAAATATGGTCTGTGTTTCTTTAGAAGAGAAGTAATAGGCTAGAACTGAAAAAGAATCGGATGCTCTTTTGCCTTCCTCTCCTATAGCTGCTGGCACAGATATGGGCTTCAGAAGCCAGGCTTGTATGTGTACTGTTTATATTTTCAACACTGAGCATGGCACCTTGTAGTCATAGGTGGACAGTTACGGGTGATGTATTGGTTTCCTACTGCTGCTGTGACAGAGCACCATGAACTTGGTGGCTTAAAATGACAGAAATGTATTGGTTTACAGTTCTTTAGCCTACAGGTCCAAAACCAAGGTGTTGGCAGGGCCATTCTACCTCGAGAGGCTCTAGGGAAGAATCCTTTCTTGCTTCTTCTGATTTCTAATGGTTCCTGGCAAACCTTGGCATTTTTTGGCTTGTAAACACATCATGCGAATCTCTGCCTCTATCTTCTCACAGCCATCTTTCCTATGTGTCTGTTTCTAAACATCCCTCTTCCTATGAGGACTCCACTTATAATACATTTAGGGCCCACTCTAACCCAGTATGACCTTCTCTTAACTTAATTACATCTGCGAAGACAGATAGACGTGTATTTTTAGTGAACACTCTTCAACCCAGTACAGATAATTTTTTTGTTTGTTTGCTTGTTTCTGGAATGTGCCAAGAGCTGTACCTAACACACACAAGTTGATAAGCTTCTGCACTTTAGTACATAAATGTTTGAGTGCCCTGCTTTTCCTTTGGCATCATGAATTTTACTGTGTCCGTGGCATTCAGCGGTGTGCGGTGAGGTAGTGTGGCGCCGCTCCTCATAGTCCGTAAGCTATTAGACATCAGATTGAAGCAGTCTTCAGTGGTATACTGTCCAGTGAACTTTGATGTACAAGATACACGTTTGAAAATAACAACAGAAGTTCTGTTATATTCTGAAAATAATAACTGGTCAGAACCTTGATCTACCATAGAGTTTGGGGGAATAAAAGATTACCTGAATTGCCCTGATCCATGTATCTCAGTTAGTTGGGCATCGTCCCACAAAGCAAAGGGGCACCAGTTCAATTTCCAGTCAAGGTACATGCCTGGGTTGCAGTCCCTGGTCGGGGAGCATAGGAGAGGCAGCTGATAGATGTGTCTCTCGCATTGATGTTTCTGTCTCTCTCTTTCTTCCTTGCTCTGCTCCTCTAAAAATAAATAAATAAAATCTTTAAAAGATTCCCTGAATTATCTATGCCAACTTAATCCTCAATGAGTGGTACACAGAATAGAACCTGACTGCCCACTGAATGGACTTTCAGTGTGTCCCTGAGGAAACAAGACTGTTGTGTGGCTTTATAGAGACTCTCTCATTCCTGTGTGACCTCAGTGTAATTTCACAGCTGTTTTCTTTAAGTGGCAAACATTTGAGGGGAAGAAATGGAAGTAACATGGTGTAGCAGAAGGAAAACCACGTAGATTTTTGCATTGGGTGTCATAGGGCTCAACATCTAAGGCAGATATTTATTAAATTTGAATGAACCATTTATCCTTTTTTTGCCATTTGCTTTTTTTAACATAGAACTAACTATCTACTTGTCAGAATGCTGTGCAGAATAAGTGAAATCATATATGTAAACAGAGTAGATGCAGAAAGAGTGTTCCTTTCTTTCATCTCTTAGTTACATATCTGCTGAAATGAAAATTAAAAGGAAAGGTAAAGCAACAGTAAGAAGAGAGAATTAGCAAACACGGCTACAGAACATTGCATGACAATTTGCCTTTCTGGTGTCTGAATCTGTTAAACATGTGAATTTACAATAATATTGCCTACCTTGCAAAATCTCAAATACTCAGACTCAGCAAGGCACCACCTAGGCACATGGGAGTTAGCATTTGGGCTCTGTTGGCTTGGTCATCTCTTCCCGGCTTTTTAAAAGTTAAATGAAGCATCCACGAGCTAATGAAACCTCCTCACCTGAGCCCTTCTTTCCCTCCCAGAGCCTAATTTGTGTGAGAGCTTTATCGGGTGACAGCACCTAGGAATCACTGTCAGGCAGGTTAAGGAAATCCCGTGGCACTAGACCGAATCATTATTTCAGTGGGTTGCAAAGGAATAGAGAGTAAGATTCCTTGAGGGAGATTGTTTGGAGACTTCATTGCACTGGCTCCAAAGATTCAAGTTTTCAGGAATGCTGTAGCATCCAGGAATGGACATTTAAAAAACACCCCAGGGACTACTAATTTAGATAATACACAGATGTATCTTTGAAAAACCTGTAGAACAGAAGGAAAAATAATATGTGGTCAGTGAGTGAGGAACCTGAAGATTGGTAAACACCACCCAAAGTAACATCGTAAAATAATGGGTACATTTTGTTTCTGTAGTCGACTCATGTGGAAGTTTACTTTTTAATGTAGAGTTAACAAAACCAAGGGCTTCCTCAGATCTCTGCAGAAATTCAACAGGGTGTTTCATAAACATAGAATCTAGAATGCTTACAAATGAAACGGTGATATTTGTACTCCGTTTGTCATAGCTAGCTGAGGTCATGGTACTTTGCAGAAAAAGGTTGGAAAGTTATTGAAAGATATTATCCATTAAAAAAAAAATCTAGTAGTGATGGTTTAGCACCTTCAGGAGGAAACACATTCTATTGGATATTGCAGACCCTCAATCTTACTTGGAAGCTTCCCTAGCGTGGAAAAACAAACATTCCTTTCTAGTTTTCATGGTTCATTGGAAATATACTTTGGAAATTTCTTATTTTCTCATTATAGATAAAGTCCCCAAGAATGAAATCCTGTGAGTAGACTTGTCTAGTAATAGGAAGAATACTATGACCAAATTTGATCCTAGAGACAGGAATTTTTAAATTGTTATACAATGAATTTCATTTCACAAATTGCGGTATGTTGTAAATTACTAAATTAGTTTTTGACTTTGTAAACCTATCTATTGAATGAAGAAACTTGGTCAGCCTGAGAGCTTTTAGGGGCACAACATATTTATTTTCATCTTTGTAGCAGCAACTGCTTTTTTACATTAGTCTGTAAAGGAAATGGAATGGAATGGAATGGAATGGAATGGAATGGAATGGAATGGGATGGAATGGGATGGGATGGGATGGGATGGAATGGATATAGAGTGGAGTGGAGTGGAGTGGAGTGGAGTGGAGTGGAGTGGAGTGGAAGAAGAGAAATGGATGGAACACAGAGTGGAATGGAATGGACTTAGTGGAAGGGACCGGAATATAAAAGAATGGAATGGAATGGAGTGCAGTGGAGAGAAGTGGAATGAAATAGAATAGAGTGAGTAGAAAGCAAAGTATTGAATGTGTCAGAGTTTTGACTTTGACCGACTCCAGGTGAATTGATAGCAGCATGTTTCAGGATCACAGAGATGGGGTCCTGACTCTGACCAGGGCTGCTTTGCCAACAGTCTGTGCGCCTTGGTGGCCCTGCCTGCAGCTTCAGACTGTCCCCCACTGGTCCTGGGCTTTCTCTGAGGTTTCAGATGAGGTTTCAACTGCTACTCAGTTGGCCCCAGGGCACTCCTCATCTGTGCTCTGATAGGACACACCTGCAGACGGTCCTGTAGCAGTCCCTTCAGTCGGGGCACGTTAGGAAGCACTGTAAGAGCTGGAAATGGGAAGGGCTGCTGCGGTTACCATTGTCACTGTTCTGTGCCCATCTCACACTATTCCTTATAAAGGCACCATGATGCCATTTTCAGGAGTGTGGACTTAGCACCAGCTGGTCTGGTTTTCAGTTTAGGTTCTAACACTATAGGTGTGAACACAAACGAGTTATTAAAATTCACTGTGCCTTTCTTTCCTCACCTGTAAAATGGGGATAACAGTACCTACATCAAAATATTGTTAAAATTAAATAAAAATAAAATCCATGTGAAGCCTGTTCATGATAAAGACTATATTAAGGCAACTAATTATTTACAGGACAAGATATTACTGATGGGACATTCCAATGTACTTTGGTGATTCTAAAGACAAAATAGAAATCTGCATATGTCTTTGCACTACAAAATCACAATCAGTGTTTTTGTTTTCCTATAAGTAATTAGATTTAACATTTTATACATGATCACTATAGGAACACTGCTATGCTTAGTGCTCTATATGCATTTTTTCATTACAGTGTCAGAGATTCTATGCAATAGGGCCTATTCCCATTTTATAGATGAGGAAACAGGATAAGTTAAATTGTCCAGAGACACATAGCTAGTGTGTGGCAAAATCATAATTTCAATTCAGCAGTATTGGACTCAACTACTAGTCTGTATGTTACCATCATTTAAGGAGTTTTGGCCTTTATCTTTAGTCTCCACAAAGTTTCCTGCTGGAGTCATCTATCCTATGCCTGAAGCCTCTGCTTCCGTGACTTTCCAATGCTCATTGGCTATCAAAGCATTCATTTTCTGTGAGTCTTTTTTCTTTCTTGCAACTTCCTAGTACATTGCAGAAATGTTTCTGGCTTTCATTTCTTTTACATCACTTCCGTCTCTTCAGTCTCAATGTCTTGGCAAGTGGGTTTTAACAGGATTCACTGAGAAGAAGTAAATAAAAAAACAAACTAACTATCAAGTATCTCTAAGAAAGGAGGTACAAATTAAAATGTTTTTCTGCTTTTTCTTTAGTATCCATCCCTACTAAACCCCAAATCAATCTCAGTACATTTAAAATCAACATGGCTCTTCTCCAGAAAGTCATTATTGATCATAATGTCTTCCCATTGGACATTAAGTCAGTGCTTGGAAATAAGAGATGAAAATGGCCTAAAGTCAGATAGGACAATGCCTTTTAAATACAACATTTAGAAATAAAAGGAGACAGACACAAATCCCACCCCACACAATAACTGTCTTTCTGTTCTTTAAAACCCTTTCGCCATCATTGTTTTCAGATTGCAAGATGCCTGCTCTCTCCTGAACTTATAGTAATCACAAATTAAAGAAACTGCAGTTTTCAATACCACTCTCCAGTTTTCCCCTCTCCTGACCCTCTATTTTTAGATGAGGCAAGATAAGCGGTCAGTGTTTACTTGGAAGTCTCAGATAAGCTGAAAGAGCAGGGTAAGACTCCAGATTCCATCAAAATCATATGACCAGCCATTTTCTTCTGCCAGATATCATGGTTCTTATTGTCTCTTAAAGTAGCATGCCCTAAAATTATGAGTCCTCAGATCATGATTTCTAAATATTTTGGTCCCAACCTGTAAACGTTGGACCTGAATGTACCACCTACTTTGCTGCCTCTGGGGAACTGCCTCTGGGGTCTTTACTTATACCCAGCCCAAATACCCTAGGCCCTTCCCTGGAAGTGCAGTGCCTGCCTTTCTACCTCTGGTGACCTGCACTGCCACCTTTAGGTTGCTGAACGTGAGCACAGGTGCCTGCTGGCATGCCTTTGCCAGGAGAGCAGAGCCTTGGCATCTGTCTTGTTTAGCCTGGTCCTTAAAAATTATCAATACATGTTTAATAAATGAATCCACCTATTAATAACTAGTCCACCTATTTTATTGTGATACTTTAATTACCTTAGATTCCCTTGATACCACTTTATTCTTTTTTTATTCTATTGCATGGAATTAGCCTACATGAGTCCTGTGTGGCTTTTAAGACATTTTCAGAGAAGAGAGAGCTCATGGTCCATGTACTCCTCCCTATGTTTATTATACTGTCAACTATTTTACCACATTGTCATCAAAATTATTGTTAATATCTTAAAATATTATTGTTAACCTCTATCCATTCAGACTGTAGCTAGTTCACCCTAAATAGTAATATATCACAAATATTGAAAAATACAAATATTTAAGGAATAAAAACTTTTAAACTAGTTGCCAATCAAAACTGAACTATAAATGAAAGATTTTAAAGAATAATGTAACCATGTTTGTGACATTTCCCTACTTCCAGTGTCAGGTTTGTGTAGGTCTTGATGTGCACGTAAGACTCTCTGACCTCAGAGCCCAAATGTACATTATACATTTGCCAGCAGATTTTTTTCTATCCAATATTGCAGTGAGAAAAATGCTGGCTCAGGAATATTCTTTGAGATTTCTCAGTGCTTCCTCCAAACTGAGTCTTAGGGAATTTAAAGAGCTTGTCCTTTGCCACGTAAGATTCTGCTTGTCTGAAAAATGCAGACATTAGCGACACCTGGTACTGGGGTGGGGAGGGTTACATATGTCCCACTGTGGAGAGTGCACTGCGTGCTGTCTGAGAACTAGTAGAGATCGATATGTGCTAGCTATTAATTATTGCATAGTGGAATGACGACTAGAAGAAAAGGCTTCTACCAATTTTTAATTGTAACTGATTAGAGTAAAAGCTTGATCATCCCTGCTCACTGACATGATCAAAGCATAGGTGACCAGGACATGCCACAATGCATTTAATGTTTAAAAAGACCAGACCTTCTCAGATTCACAAAGTAAGAACACTCTTGGCTTTTATCTCATAACACCTGGGATCCTGCATCAAAGCCTATAATGTTGATGGTAATGCCTCTCTTGACAGTTGTTCCCCACTCTTCCCATTTAGCACCCTGCAGAGCAATATAAGGATTCACTGTTGCCCAGGGTGACATTAAAAACTGTAACAAGTCTGGAAGGAGATGTGAGAATATTTCACCGTAATAAATCTTCTCTGAGAGAAAATAGGACATGCAAAGTCCAGGAATACAGAGTCCTATAAAATGATATGGCACATTTCACTAGTTCTACCTTTCAGTCACTAGTCTCTTCTCAAACTGAGTTCTTTTGACTATTATGTAGACTTCCCCAGTTCCTGAACTAACCTGAAGCCGAAAGTCGACTTCAACCAATGTCTCGAAATGATACTTTTTTGATGCATTATGTCCCATCTCTGGCTGAGCTGTGGATGCTGGAGGTCCAAAAAGCTTTAGGATATTTTCCCCATTTTCCCTCCAGTGTGTTTGTACAGTTTTTGGCAATCCTTTCTCTTCCTATCCCAAGGTCATCATTGGGACTTGAACGCAGCCCATGCAGCTAGATAGTGGTCAGCAAACAAAGACTTGAACCTCTGACACAATCATCATTCTGTTTCAGCCTCTTCATTTCTCATCTGCACAATCCCAAGGTAGATCCTGCCCTGTGCCCTTCCTGACACCTTCTAGGCAGGAGGAAAGGGCAAAGACTATGGAGGGACAGCACACCTTTTACAAAAATCTAAGCAGGTTTCTACTTCTCATTGGCTGGAGTGCTGTCACATGACCACTTTTAAGGACAGTTCGAACAAACATAGTATGGCTGACATCTTTGCCACATCACCAAAATTGAGCTTTGGTTTCTTTGGAGGGAAGTAAACATGAATTCTAAGCAGTAGGCAAGGTCCATTTAATCATTCTGAACACACAGACACACACACACACACACACACACATATCCAAACTATTATATTTGAATCACCGATAAGCTTCTGAGTGAAGACCTGAATTAAAACAATGCAGAAAGACAGAGTTGACTGTTTAAAGAACCATTGAGTAAATGTACCATAGTTTTTTTTATCCATTCATTTACTGTTGGGCACGTAGTTGCTTCCAATTCTTGGCTATTGCAAATTGTGCTGCTTTGAACATTGGGGTGCATATGTTCTTTCAAATTGGTGTTTCAGGATTCTCAGGGTATAATCCCAGCAGTGGAATTGCTGGGTCAAAAGGCAGTTCCATTTTTAGTTTTTTGAGGAAATTCCAAGCTGTTTTCCAGAGTGGCTGCATCAGTCTGCATTCCCACCAACAGTGTACTAGGGTTCCCTTTTCTTACACACAATGGAATACTACACAGCAGAAGGAAAGAACGAGCTACTACCCTTCGCAACAGCATGGATGGAACTGGAGAGCATTATGCTAAGTGAAATAAGCCAGGTGGTGAAAGACAGATACCATATGATCTCACCTATAAGTGGAACCTGATCAACAAAATAAACAAGCAAGCAAATATAACCAGCAACATTGAAATAAAAAACAAACTGACAGTAACCAGAGGGGATGAGGGAGAGGGATAACAGGGGAAAAGGAGGGAAAGGGTCATCAAGGAACATGCATAAAGGACCCATCAACAAAGCCAAATGGAAGGATTGAGGGTGAGATCTGGGGGTGGGTGGGGCTGGGGAAAGAGGTGGCAGGAAAATGGTGATGTGGGGATGATGGGATGGGGTGTAGGGCAGAGGGGAAAAACTGTAATAGCATAATCAATAAAATGTGCAAAAAAAAAAAAAAGAAAAAGCCCATTAAAAAAAAAAAAGAACCATTGATCCGGGATCAGTGAGAATCATGACCTGTAATAGCTGGAGATAGCAGAGAGTGCCATTCAGTTAGGTACTTTCATTAATCATTTTTAAAAACTAATCATTAGTACTTGATGATATTGTATTAATATTAAGTGCTGATTAGGGTTGGCCCCATAGCAGTTTCTTCAGAAGGTTTAAAAAAATGTTTTTATTTAGCTAAGGTTTTTGCCCCTATGTCAGGGAACAGCAGACCTAAATAGAAGCAAGTGAGTTGCTGACATTCTGTAGGCAGCTTGGAGTCCTCTTTGTCTCCTTGATTAACATTGTGTTGGAAATTGTTACGTTTGTTTGTCTGTAAAGAATCCATAAAATCAAAATCAGGCTGAAGGCTAAGCACCTGTAAAAATGACTTCCTTTATACTGGAATTTGAGCTTCCAGACTCCATAGAAATCTTATTCATAATTGTGTCTCATGTGGCATGATCCCTGGAATAATAGGCAATCATGATTGTTAAAATGAACCCACATTCTATGTTTAAGTCAAGGAAAACTGAAAACCTTAATTTTCTTGCACGCAGGTGAAAATGTTCTTAGATGCTTATTTATACATTTGTCTGTGCATCATCCTTCTATGCATTCATTCATCTCTCTGTAGAGCCATCTATCCGAGAAACATGCTGGTTAAAAAAAAACTGCCTAATTGCTTGATTTAGTAATAAAAATTGCTTTATTTTTGTAGCAATATTATCTATAAGCTTGATATAATTTAATTTAAAAACCCAACCCTGTTCTGATTACTAGTGATTGAAAGGATTAGACAGGAAATCATTACTGCTGATTTACTAAAATATGTCACAATAACTTGAGAATTGAATTACTGTTAACTAATTCCATTGTATATAAAAACTGTCCTCATTTTAGAAGAATCATGCTCTATGATTTCTTGCTATACTACTACATGCCTGATATAGGGCACCCACAGCAAAGTAGCACACTTTCAACAGCAATAATTATTACTCTTTAATATCATGAACACTGTTGTAATATTATTGTTCAAAGGGAAAATAAGACTTTCTAGGTTCATAGAAATTAGATCCCTCTACACCCGTGAGTACCTATCTGAGATACTAGTTATTTTGTGAGGCGATTTTCAGTTTTCTGTTTGGGGGCTTGGGAAGTGGTTGGGTGTTTTCCCATAATTTAGAAATATAAGCCTCTCTAGTCTTCTTTCACAACAGAGTCCATAACAGTAGAACACACATATTTTACTTTACTTATATCCAGTGTCTAAGATAACGTAATGTAACAACAGTTAATTCAGCACGCATTTATGGAATACCTATAAAGTATCTAATTATTCCTAGGGATTTCAAAGCATACAGAGCTAAAGTTAGGACTATTGCCTCCCAGAATCCTTGTCGTCAGAAAGACAGGAAACATAGAACAAAAAAAGTTATAATGACCTATTTATATTTGGAGGGTTTTTCCATATACTGTATATGGTTATATTTACATGTGGCTGTAAAATCTGGCATAGAATTTTCCTTTTGAGGTTTTTCTGGATTAAATTACTGCTTCTTTTGAAACAGCTCTGAACTGATGTTCTCTCTGCTAGTTATTATTTGTCCGGGGAGGCGCGGAGATTCACAAAGCTGGTGGAACAAGAAGATGGCGATCTGTTGGTCTCAAACGGAACTGCTACTCCTATGTCGGAAAAGAGTTTCCCAAAGAGCAAGGGCACATAACTAATTTAGCAAAGTGCCTTTTCTACATATGGTTCATGAAGAACTCATGGTTGTTTAGTTCAATTAGATAGATTTATTTGTGGATTCAACAAGTTCATATGGACTACTTTATGTGTCAGGCACTGTGCCAAAAAATCGGCAGTCAAACCAACCGACACCATCTTTGCTTCCTGGGAACTTGCAAACTAGTGATGAAGACAGACAGCAAATGGTTCAAAAAATAAGTAACATAAAGTGATGCTATGAAAGAGAGTAACAGGGGCCCTACTCTGAATATGTAATATTTACAATAAGACCTAGAGAATGAAAATTATATAAAGTATGTAAAGAATGGGAAGACAGAAGAATAGGAGGTGTAGAAGCCAGGAATGGAAAAGAACTTGATATATTCAAAGACTTGGAAAAAGAAGGAAAAATACTTACAGTGGTTATAACCTAAGTCAGGAGTATAAGACAAAGTTTGAGGAAAAGTCAGGGGTAAGATGTATTTTACAGTCACGCAAACATCTTTTGTTGGGTCTCCAAGGGGCTACTCAATAGATAGCCCCTCACCTCTACCTGAATCTCAACAAAGCGAGCAAATGCTAGGGTAAATATGGGAGCCAAAACATCTGCTTGGTGTGAGAGTCAACTGGCCCCACACCTGAACCTCAAAATGATAGACACGACCAACCCGGTCATGAGGACAGATGGATTAAGGCAGGCCTACCTCAGAGGGACAGGTCAAGGAGGATGAAGCACAGCATAGCAGGACTACTCGATTTTCCCTAACATGTCACACATCCATGTCTCAGTGCCTCCTGAGGGGCGGAGCCAATTAAGAAGCTGGCGAGGCTTAGACTCACGCCAAACCTGGGTCCCTCACAGGAAGGAAACACTGTTGTGGCAAAGAAACATGGCAGGGATATTATGCAATTCAACATTGTCCTAAGTCCACTTTAAGGTTTTAAGGAAGGTATACATGGTCCGATATACGTATATTGTTAAAAGAGTACTTCAAGGGCTCAACAGAAAGGTGCCCAAAGAGAAAGATCATAAATATTATTTAGGACTAAATCATCAGTGTAATTTCGCATTTCATATAGCTTTTGGCAGTGAAAAGAGTAAATAGATACCTATAGAATTAGTCACCTCTGGCACAGATGCACTGACATTTAAAAAAAGAAAGACCACCAGAATAAAGATAAAAAACAAACAGTTTTTACGATGTGCTAGGCATGTTCTAGGCACTTTGCAAATATCAACTTACTTAATACACTTAGTAACCTAATGAAGTGGAAATTATGACTTTTTTTAATCCTCATTTTATAAAGACCTCAAACATTAGAAGATTCGGGAGTTTAGCCTAAGTTCAAACAGAAAGTAACTAGTAGAGGTAGGATACGGTTTTACTACTCTACTACCCATTAAACGGGTGGGGTGGGAAAATTTAGGGGCTTGTTTGCATTTTTTGTCTTATTTTTTTGTTTCACTGGCTTGACTAGAGAAAACTAGTCATTACAAAATATACTGTGACCAGTGAAGAAAATGTATTTTGCTTTATTCATAATTGCCTAAAAACACAGCATCACAACATTGTTCCTTTGGAAAGCATCCATAAAGAGGTTTTAACATGCAATACCAGCTGTTATTTCTTTCTGGGACTCTCCGAAGGGTTAAATGCAACAACTTAGTTAATTGATTGGGACATGAGGATGTGTAGACTGAACGAAAATATCCTGATGCATGTTATATTAAAATAGGCTTTTGTTTTGCAACCACCGTCAGCTCATTTGCCTATTAATGCAGCATTAACTATAACAGACACAGGTTGAAGAGATTAGTGGTTTAAGTGTCTCTCAGAAGTGTGCTGCATTTCCCCATCATCCCCCAGAGGAGGTAGGTATGTTGATACAGTGTCTTGAAAGACAGCAGACTTCCACGCGCTATGTGAATGGCCCATGGTTTTTTACTGTAATGCTCACCACAGATGTGTTCTTTTGCAATTCATCTGTGCTTTCAGATTGATTGGAACCTCTGAAAAGGACGCATTTTGAAATGACTTCCATCAACATCAGGAGTAGAAATTACTCGTGGCTGCTGTGAAGAGAAAGGTGGAAGACGGTTAGGAATTCAGGTGGGAGAGCACTTTGTAAGCTGGCTCAGTAGTTCAGACAAGAGAGGGCGGAGCCTGCGATAGCAAACGGAGTCCAGGTGTGTTTTTGATAGGGGCAGTCTGCAACTGGTCGCTCGCTTGACCAAATTGCCTCGTCCAGTTTCCTCTTTTGACTTCTTCCTTAATACGTTGTTTACTAAGTGCCAAGCGTTTCGCTAAGACTTCATGCCAAGTGCTGAGTTCACTTCTGAGTAATATCTTCAGAGGAGAGAGAGGTTCTGTGGATTTTAAATAGGCTCAGTGAAAGCAGACACTGTTCCCTTTAGTATATACTGTAATGGTTAGGAGTGAGCTTGTGGTGCTTCAGTTCAAACCCCAGCTTCACTAAGTCAGATCTGTGTGACCTTGGACAAGCTCTTCTAGCTCCTTGTCCTTCAGCTTGCCCAGTGAGTTAAATGGATACAATAGCAGTGTAGGCTTGTGTATCAAGTGAATGAGTAAGTATGTAAAGGCTTAGAATAGGGCACGGTCTGGAAGAGGCACCCGATAGTTCTCAGCTGCTATTAAAGCTAAATCTGAGTTTGGCAAGGATCACATTCCCTCCTCTCGGGCTCCAGGCAACTTAAGGGGTTATTAGTATCTATTTTTGTGTCCCCAAATACACCCTTGAAGGTCTGCTACTTAGAATTGGCTGGTCTGCCCTGACCACATGGACAACGTACAGGGGATTCAGTTGTGTAATTTCAGACACGAGTCTAGTAAAATCTTAGTTTTGATCTAGACAGAAGACCACTATACTTTCTGCACTGTAAAATATTGGCAACCCCTGTAAAGATTCCAAGAATCTGTTCTTAGAGGTAAAGAAATGCTGCTTTTATATGGCACATTCTGGTATTTCGCCAAACTGCACTCTTAATGAAGGACTTATGCTCTAGCAAAGGAAATACGCTCCCAACCATGAGAAAGTGGACGCTCATTGCCATGGCTGGTGTGTCTCAGTGGATTGTGTGCTGCCTTGTGAACCAAAGGGTTGTTGGTTCGATTCCCAGTCGGGGCACACGCCTGGGTAATGGACCAGGCTCCCAGTAGGGCCACGTGAGAGGCAACCCCACATTGATGTTTCTCTCCCTCTCTTTCTCTCTCCCTTCCTCTCTGGTTAAAAATAAATAAATTAAAAAAAAAATTTTTTTAAAGTAAGTGGTCATTCCCATGGCTGAGGGGCCCTACTGCAAATACTGTTTTACTGACAGGTTCCTTTCATGGCCTCTCTTCCTCACTATAGGTTGTACTTCTCACCCTCTGGAAAGAGTTGATCTTTTCAGGTCCTTTCTATATCATAAGGCCTCACTGAGTAGAGGGACTGAGAGCTGAACAGGAGCTGAGAGCCCTGGGATTTGGTTGACTGATTCCTCTGCTCCCCCGCACCTGTTCCCCCTGCCCCTCCTCTGCTGTGTCTCCCATCGGAGAGCCGCCCTTCAACCTGTATGTGTTTCCCTAACGACTTGGGAGGGCTGAGGCCTCCTGCCCCTGTAAAGAAAGTGCAGTCATTTATCGGAGGTGGTCTAGAACTGATTGCTGGGACAAATAAAGAATACTCGAGGGATGGCATATCTATCTCTTTAATTGCCTACTCCGAACCCTGTTGGACTGGAGTCGTAAGTGTGAGCACTTGTTGATGCACTTGACCAAGCCACTTAATTGGTTCCATGGCAGGTCAATCAGTGTTGATGGAGTGAGTGAGTGTGCTATATTTGATGGCACTCAAAATTCACAAAAGAGGTACTGTGGGAAAAGTGAGAGAATAAAAAAGGAACAGGATTTGAATAAGAAAGACCTGGGGTGGGACATCCCATGTTCATATCTTAACTGGCTATGTGTCTTGGCTCCAGGCTCCTGGCTGGCTCCTGACTTTTCCAGCTGTCGTTGTCTCATGTGTGAGATGGGGACAGTAATGCCTCATCAAAGGCTTTTGTGTGGAACAAATGGGATAATGTGCTGCTCTGAGCACCTAGCAGACCCCACAGTGAATGGTAGTAGCTGTTACTAGAAGTCCCACAAGTTGCGTCTTTTGTTGTGGATCACAGAAGACTGTGGACACAGAGGTCTTTAGCATGACTGCTTCTTTCCTCCACAGTGTGTTAAGGAAATTGGAATTTTTGTGCACAGTGTTCTTCATTTCAAGAAGTACTCACTGAATTTCAATTAATATGTCAGCAACAGGGTTAACTACTATAGATAAAGGAATTACTAAGACAAATCCTTGACCCTGAAGAAGGGCTAGAACAAAGGGGCTCATTTTGGGTAAGGTGAAAATCAGTGATAAATAGAAACATAACTAGGTTATTGAGTAATTGCAATTCACTGAAGCATAAATATGCAGTGATTTTCTTTCTTTTAAAATTGCTTCATTTTTGATATGTGCCCCCCACCTTCTTCCTGCCCTTTAATGATATCTTGGGAATCTTCTAGATTTTTTCTGACCAATTTTAGATATTAAAGTTCAGTACTTGAAACTTCTTATCACATTTTTAGATCACAACTGTCCCTCTCCCTCCCCCTTTCCTTTATGATGGAGCTCATCCGGTTAGTGAAGTTGAGCGAGGGGAAGAGAAGAAGGACTTCCCTCCTGTGTTTATGCTCATTCGCGGGAAGAAATTCCCTGACTGCAGCCTGACGTAGTTGCTTCTGAGTGGGTGGTGCTCAGAGTTTGTGGGGTGTTAGTATCCAACATCCAAGGTCCTGCCTTCACTGAGAACCTTTTTCTTTGTTGGACTCGTCAGCTGTTCAGGCTGCTCTAAAACTTGTATTATCCTTCACAGAAAGGTGTGAACACCAGCAGGGTCTCCACTAACATCCTCTGGGTGGGTGTCCCATGGACTTGGAGTAAGTTGCACCTATCTTTCCTAGGCACCCCTCACCACACTCTCTACACACCTGGCTGCTCTACCAAATCTTAAGTCTTCATTCAGGACAACTGGGCATCAGTGTCTATTATCACCTACGTCCCTAAATTCCAGGTCTTCCCAGGCACAACTCACCATGCTCCTCTCCGGTTTGCCAGTTGTGCCAAGGTGAACCTTACTGCTTTGCAGCTAAACAGCCTATAGCAGAAGAAATAGATGAGGGGCTTTTCTTGATATAGTTGCCCCAGATACTGACTAGTGACTCACGGGTGTCAACAACCAATTTAGTTTGAGGGATTGTGAGAGAGAAGAGGGAAGGGATTGTACCAATTTTATCTCCTCTCCTTTTCCCCAGGTCCTCCCATCAGTTTTCAGTGAGTAGAAGGGGAGCTGGGATCGTTGTTGGTGGGACCCATTCTGTTATTTTGGCATGCTCGCTTGATGGTGTCTGACCTCAATTATGGGTGACTCATTCGAGTTGTCCTACATAGCACTTTGACTCAGCTTTGGGCTGCAAGGACAGACCCTCTCAATATCATGGAACAGGTACAACTCTCATTATTCATGGCAGTACAGGGGGACAAGGACTAATTTTTCTGAAGACATTTCGGAAGGCTCCTTAGTCCTCCCCTCACCTACAGTCTTGCTTTGCACTGCACTTTGCTCATTTAGAGTTCATAGTAAGTTTGTTTTTTGATTGATGTTTTTAATTTATCAGCCAGTCTCTTCATTTTTTTTCTATGTTGTGCAACTGGTCTGTGAGAGGATGACGGAACACTAAAGAATGGGACAGATAAAACCCATTGAGGGAGAACCTTAGAAGTGCAGTAAGTACGATACCAGAGAAGTAACTCTTTCAGAGCAGGGCACCTATCACTGAGACCCAGCCTAGCCAAGGAGCTTATGGAGAGCTTCTTTAGGGAAGCAATGGTTAAGTACGGATTCAGAGGATGAGTGGAAGCTAGAGACAAAGAAAAAAGCAATGGTTTTTAGGCAAAAAAAAAAAAAAAAGCACACTGAAAAACATTTAGGATGGCTGGAATATACAGAATGAGCAGTATTAGGTAATCCTGAAAAATAGATAGTGACTAAATCGAAAAGACCGTATAGGTCATGTTCAGAATAGGAAAAAAAAGTGGAGGAGAGAGGGACAGAAAGGGAGAGAGAAATAGAAGAAGACAGAGAGAGAAAGGATGGAATGAAGGAGAAAGGGAGGGATGGAGGGACGGAGGGAGAGAAGAAGAAAGAGAGGGTAAATGGGTGAAAATGAGTAAGCAATCTTCTTTTACTTAGGCACAAACCTCTCTGGAAAAGATGATGGATAGATTGATCTTAGACAGTGACACTCCCATTGGGAAGGAGTGATCGGCCTATGTGTTTTACTGTTCTCCATGTGGGATGGGAGGGCGCACACTGGAATTGAGTAAATGAAAAGGCTCCGATGGGCAGATAGCCTTCCCTTCACTTGGGTATTTTTCAGCTATAATTTAATGGTCTTCCTAATTTTAGCTCTCCTTTTACTTTAACATTTCTTTCTCTCTTCCTTTGTGCCTCAAGCCTCCTCTAACCCTGTGCTGGTTGGGTTTGCTTATCAATAAATGTAATTTTCATTCTTTTGAGGAAAGAAATGTCTTAGTCATTTAGTTACTATTTTTCCCATTAGGGCTGTCTTCCTAGGCTTGACATTCTCGGTGGAAACATACACTCTGTTTGGAGTGGTTATATTTTATTGTTTAGACATCAATAATCCCATGATGTCTTCTCTAAAATATCTGCCCTTCTCCTCTGAGAGCCGTATAGAAAAACATTAGGCTTGCAGCAATCTTATTGCATTGAATTAGTGACACCATGTTTTTCTCTGCTGAGCTGAAAATGCTTTTTCACCTTGGGAAATATAACTGAAGACATTATGCCACTGTGTCAGCTTTGAAGGCATAAATACAACTGACAAAAAAATATCAGCATATGCAAATCACTCAAATGGCTTGTTTCTAGGGTCGTGTCAGGGAAATGGCATTGTCTCTAAAGGGCCAGGATTCTTCTTACACTTAGGATTTTTTGATTTTACAGGTCTGACAGTCCCACGGTAGAAGTTTAGCTGACAACACAAGGCTAATATCTTCATTTTTTCCTCAGGGTTTTTCTTATCTCCTGTGATTTATGAAGTCCCTTTTGTGAGAGGATCTAGATCTGTTTCATGAAAGGTAACCAAACTCAAATCTGTTTACAATGTCTTACCCGTTTCCTTGTATAGTAGGGAAGGTGGGATTGTGGTGGTAGCAGTGGAATGAATGATGATACTATAATAACTCTTTTCTGTGGTTCGCATTCCACTGGCCAGATGACCTACTACACACTCCCCAGTGAACCCTCTCATCTACTGTTTGTAATATCGACATGAGATTGCTTTTATCTTCACTTCACAGATCTGTCATAAGAGAGATCATTCTCATAATTTAATCAAGTGTTGTTGCAATTAACTGGACATTCTTTCAATAGATTTAAATCATGAAAATCAGTCTACTATGTTTCCCTTTATTCATTCCATCACAAACATTAACATTTCCAACATATTTGCATATTAAAAGCTAAGAGGGATCTTTAGCCTGTAGTACAGTCAGTGGGTGTCTTATGTGAAACATAAAAAAATAAAAACCTTGTCAAGTAATATTTTCTTTTGTCAGGGTTTTAAGCACAGAAAGATCGATTGTCATTTGAGTCCCATGCACATCCGTGCTGCAAACACCTCTGATCTAGGTCTCCCTGAATGAGATTCTTGAGTGAATCCCCCCACAACCACCACTCCCAGAGATACACTGATGACCTTTTCAACTTTTAAGCCTCTACCGCCACTCTGTGGAGAAACAGAAAATGAACTATTAGCTTCATCTTTTTGCCATTTTTTTACCAAGGAGCAAATGTCATTCACAATACCTCAAATTCAATTAAAAACATGTAACATTAAAGTAAAACGATTTCAGGAGGATTTTAAGTAATGCCATCACAAACTGAGAGCGCGGTGGTACTATCATTAATAGAGTCACTTTATTGGCTACTTGGGTAACGAGCGCAATTCAAAATGTGGACCCTTGAAGAGAGGTAGCTTTCTTAAACGTGAGCTTTCAGTTCTCATTGTATCAAGGAGACAGACCTCCTTTTTTCCTTTCCTTCTTATTTTTCTTCTTCCCATCCTTCTTTTTATTTCCTTTTAGTTTTCCACTGAAAATTTTGTGAGTATCTACTACCATTTGTTAGACATTATGCTGAATGTTATTAATGCAAAATCAAACCGACCTATGTTCCTGAATCTCTATAGGGATGCCCTAGGGATGAAGAAATATATAGAAAATGATCATCAGAATACAAAGTAGGTTTGAGAGAATTAGGCACAAGATATCGCTGGACTTCAAAGGAGCAGCTTCCAAAAGCCACCTTTGAATTATTTGCATTGAGGTCTGATACTTTTCTGAGAGTCAGAAATCCCATCCTCCAGTGACTTGGCGGTTAATCTCGGCAAATGGCATGGGCTTCTGTTACCCTCCTTACAATGAGAACAATTGTCTGCCGTCTTTGGTCAAAGGCAATTGGAATGGACAGGGATTGAGAAAAGGTATTATCAAGCAGCTTCTTTCCATAATTTAATCAATGCATTTCGAAAGAGATTTAGCTAGAAAGGTGGAGATCTTTTCAGCCCTCTTTAAAAATATACTTCTTTTTTGTGCACATATTTTATCATCTATATAATATAAGATTGCTATTTATCTAGTTTCAAGCATCCCGAAGAAGCAGCACCTAAGAATAAGGCTATCCACCAGGATTTAAAAATGAAATGCAAATAAAGTTTTTCTTCAAAGAGCATGTCAAATGGCATTATAATATTCAACCTCTACTATTTGTTTATGTCATAAAAATGGTAGCTATAGCCTAAAAACGACTTCTATTTATTTCTTAAAAATATACTGTTTCCTAGTCGCAAGAGCCTAGAAATACCCATATATATTTTAAGGCTTAACAAACCTGGGAATCATGATTTAAATCCCCATATAAGTTGGAGAAAGTAAAGGAAGAAAGAATGTGAATTAATATTGTTGAGTGTATATTATGCACCAGAATGTGTTTGACAATTTATGTTCATTGGTTTATTTAAACATTTCAAAAAAGTAGAGGTCAATATATTAGGTCCATTTCAGAGATAAGGAAACTGAGGTTTAAAGAGTATAAGCAAATTGTTCAAGGTCTCAGAACTGGTAAACTGTAGGCCTTGGATAAAAGCAGACCCACAGTGTTCCGTTCCAGAACCAAAAGGAAGGTTTTAATACCTGCCTTTAAGTGAAAATGTGTGTTTTTGAAATATGCCTGAGTTAATTCTTAGAGTAATAAGGCCTCAGTGGTATCAGAAGGGCAAGTACACTGTACTTATTTTAAACCATCTGAAAATGTAGTTGCTTATCTTTGAAGTGCACTTTCATACTAAGTGCATTTTACACTAAGCCTTCTTCTTGGAGTTGTAAGGAAACTGTAAGCTAATTTAAAAGTCAGGAATCCAACAAATTTTGGGGAAGTGCAGGTTTCCAGAGCCCAAATTCATTAACATCAAATTCAGTGAGAAAATCAAGTCAAATCGCTCAATGCTGAATCTTTTCACGACATAAAGCAGTTGGTTGCCATTCTCAAATACCAGTGAGGTCTGTAGGCCAGTATTCGCGGAAAACAAACACAGCGCAGGAAGTGGGGAGGGTCTAGTTTAGCAGCCCGATTTACGCTCAGGACAAACATCCGGCTTCCGTGGAGCAAAGGGCGGGCAAATGCTACGCAGGTTGCCAGGGCAGGAGCAGCCTGCCGAGTGGCCAGGGCTGGCGGGTTGTCCCGGGGTAGGACCTCACGTCCCTCGTCTGTCACAGCCCTAAGAATGGCACCAGGCCATAGGGTCATCATGAGAACTGAAAAGAGTAACGTAGAGATACTCCTGAGCCAGCGAATGCCTTTGGCGCATGTCCCCTGCTTGATGAGTGTTAATCTCCAGGCTGTGGAATAAAGTGGATATGGCAGCAGCTAGGGAATTGCCATACCAAGTCTCCAGGGGCAGATTTATATCAAAGTGGGTGTGTGTGACCTAGGAGGGTAACTTTAACATGCTATGGTTCCATTTTCACACCTGGAAGAAGAGAACGTTGAATCATACCTACGGTGCAAAGGTGTCGTGGGGTGTGCTGGAGAGACACCTTTACGAAATGTAAGGTGCTACTCAAAGGCCGGTTATCATCACCTCTTCCTAGCCCTTCCTGGCGTTCATAGAAGTCTCATTTTTAAATTCACTGATGAGTTAGATTAATGGTAATAATAATCCTAACGATATAAATATAAATAATATAAAATACTCTCGTTGGTAGGGATTAACTTTCCTAGCTCGGCTCCATGAACACTGAACTATAAGGAGAAAAAACCTCAGCGATTAGCCAGGTGACACCTTGGAGCTCTGAGGGGAGGACGCACAGATCCGTGTTGAGTGGAAGGAAGGAAAATTAGGGCGAGGGGGCAGAGGGGGGAAGGTACATATATCAGGAGCCCGTTTAGCTAAGTAATAATGTTCGTTCAACTAACAGTGACAAGTTAATGAGCTCATGTTTTCATACATAACAAGTTTAGAGGAAAGCAGTTTCCTTGTTTAGGGAATGCGAGCTGAGATCCAGCCTCTCTCCGCCCCCCTGTTCACAGCTCTCACCCCCGTGCTTCTTGCTTCATGACGGCAGGCAGCTGCCGCAGCTCTGTTACTGAGTTCAGGGCCGGAGGAAGGAGAAAAGAATGGTACCCGCCCTATCTTTCTCTTACAGAGAGAGAAAAAGCTTTTCCAGAATCCCCTGGCAAACTTTCTAGTTTATCTCAAACACCAGAGTTTGTCACATGGCTACTCCTGGCTGCCATCAACACTGGGAAAATGAACATTTAATTAGGCACACGGCTACCGTAGACGAAATCTGAGTTACAGTGACAAGGACTATGGGAAGAAAGACTGGGCAGGCAGCTAGCAGCACCTGCCAGAGTACAATTCTCAGAGTTGGTGGGGAAGGGGCCATTCCTGGTTAAAGGTGTGGGAACCTTGGAACAGCGTCAACAAGCATGGTGGCATTTCCAGTGCGCTCAGAGCTGTACGTTGTAAGCGTGTAGATTTTGGGCTGAGAGACAAGGAGCACAGTAGAATAGATGGAAATTTGAGAGTTTTTAATTAGTTAAAGGAATAGATTGAGAAATTTGCTTTAAGTAATGGTTCCCTTGTGAACTATTTCTGTTCTATGTTATTGATTAAAAAACTAATACATGTATTTTTCAAGTGCTGCATCCTTAAATGAAAATATAACATTGTTCCTAATCCATGTTTTTTACCAGGAAAATAAATGCCATCTACTCCACCCTCCAAGACACATGTCATAGTGTTCAGATGCTGTGTTAAAGGTCATTCAAGTTTATAACTGAAAAAGTAATTTGGCTCAAGCCACTGATTATGAACAGGTGATTTAAACACCACGCGCTTGTAGGGAAACAAAGTGATTTCATTAGGCACAGCCTCTTTGATGAAATCAGATGTAGCGTAATATGGAAAGTAGTTCCTCAGAGATTTTAGAGCCTCCTGGCCTTGCACGTAAAACGGACTGGCAAACTTCAGCATATCTATTTGAGGGAAATTAGAATTTGTTTAATTTTCAGAATTGTTGGTTTCTACTGATGAGATTTTTTTTATCCCATTAGTTCATCATAACTATTTTTTAGGATTTGGAATCAGCATAGCAAAGGGACATTGTACTGTTAGATTCAACCGCATCATTGTAAGAACTTTTACTTTATTTGAGAACAGGATTTGGCTTCAGCACCACCCAGTGACAAATCTAAAAACTGCATGCCATTGAGATGGGCTAGCATCTTAGACTTAACAGAGTCACTGTCCAGTCCACAGGTCATTGGCTATGTGCAGCCAGTGAGTGCTTATAATGTGACTAATTCAGTTCAGATTTGTTATAAGCGTAAAACACACTGTTGTCCTTGGTAATTTTTCTAGTGATTGCATGTTAAAATGATATTGTTTAATCATATTCGGTTATAGGAAATATATTATTAAGATTTATTTCACCTGTATATGTTCATCATTGTAATGTGGATATTAGAATATTAAATTTTCTGCATATACTTTGCATCGTATTTTTATGAGGCAGTGCTAACTTGAAGACTTAATTAGGTACTTTTGCCTCGGTAGGTCATTTGGTAAAAGTATGGAGGTAAAGAAGCTGATGTAAAATTTGAATTTATTTAAAATAACACCTTGGATTATGGGTAGAGGATACAGGAATAAATATATCCAAGCTTCCTTTGTATGTATGCTTCTAATCGCTGGGCATTAATACTTTTAGACGATTTGTTTGTTATTGAAGTGCCTGTATTAAAAACTCACTAGGTGGCAGGCATTGTTTCAAAAACTCTGCATGCATTTTCTCACTGAGTCCCCTCAAAAGTTCCCCTAGCAAGTAGTGTTATTTTTCTAATTTTACATACAGCAGAGTGAGGCCCAGAGAACTTAATGCCCTGTCCAAGTTCACATGACTAGAAGAGGTAGCATCAAGGATTTGAAGACAGACCGGCTCTTCCTCTGTGCCTAACTGCTCTGCTGTCTTCTGACTGAAGAGAAAATATGGACGAAAAGCGAAACCCACACTGGCTGTAGGAAAACCTCTCCTGCACATGTTTACCCCAATGTCAGAAAGTAGTCACAGGGTGTTGCCGAGTTTTCAGGTATTGCACTCTTATTAATAAAATTTAAATAGGTTTAGTTAGTAACATAGTCATTTTTAAACACTGTATTTCAGAATGTCCGTCGATTATTCAGCACCCACTGAAATTAGAAGACACTGTGAGGATCCTAAATGAATAAGACACAGGATGAGCCTTCCAGGCACTCGGGGTTGGGGATATTGGAGGCACAAACAATTAATACAGATGCAGTATGCAGAAGGAAGGGCCATGAGGATAAGGCATTTAAGCAGAATTTTGAAGGAAAAGTAGGACTTTTCAGGCAGAAAAGAGAGGGAATCCGGAGGTCCCATGCAGAGGGGGTGCACTGGGAAAAGTTACATAATCATGAAACAGCGTGACGGGCAGAAAGCTGGAAGCAGTTCAATGGTGTTCGAGTTTCAAGTTGTGGGGAGAGGTGAGGGTGCTAATCCTTTGGGGCCGCTGCAAAATTCTCTTACCCAGAATGAGCTCAGCCTGGCACCCCGAGTGAGAGAAGATGATTTTGGTTGGGAGATAATAAGTTCTGAGTTTGGTTTGATCTAAATTTTTTTTTTTTTGCTTTAATATTGTAATTTTATGAGATGAGATGGATGCCCTGGGAGAAAGAAATCTATGAAACTGCAGTCACAGAAATAGTTCAAGAACATGTGTCTCTAAACTCCGAACACTCTGCTGGCCGTGCAAAGATCAAATGAATTCATGATATGACAGCGCTTTTAAAGCAGCCCAGCGCCGTGTAGATGTAGGTTTTACAATTATCATCACCTTGGGGCTGAATCAGTCAGGTCATTTAAAGGTCTAGAGTGCAGTTGTTTTTTATAATAAAACTTTTGGATACCCATTTTGTTAGTTGTTACTATAGTGAATATGTAAGGAAGTCGTATTGGTTATACTATTAAGACCTTCTATGAGGATTTTTGAGGTGACAACAAACTCATACTTTGATGTTGAGAAAAATGAACAGGAAATTTGGTACGATGGTTAAAATGCATATTTTAAACTTAATTCTAATTTTAATTAGACCAAGACTAATTGAAACATCATCAGAGTTTGGTCTCTTGTTCATGACTCTAAAGGTCCATTAAAAGGACCTTAATAAGTATTGCAAATATCGCCTGGCAATGTCCTATGTGAGGCTCCCCCGTCATTTTCTTCTCAACTGGAAGAACTGGAAAGATTCTGCTTGGGCTTCCCTCGAAGTGAATAACAGGCGAATTAACCTTTCTAAAGAAAGGTCCCTAACTTAGCCCGGCAACACAGAGACAGGTCTCCAACTCTGTCTGCCATCACAGCAGTGTGGGCACCGGGCTGGATACAAACAGGAGCAGTGTGTGTTGGCAGGTAGGTTACATCATCCCACTGATGTTCTAAATGCACATTTTTGAGCCCAAAGAACCAGACTGATCATGAGAGTCTTTGAGTTTGGGGCATGGAAATTGATGTTTTTCACAAACATCCTAGGTGATTTTAATGCACTCTGAAGTTTAAAAGGCTCGGGATCAGATTGTGGTTTATTGATGGCCTGTGTAATTGGGCATCAGCCACTCTTCTATGAGATGCTCACTAACTACTTTTTTCAAATATCAAGAGCTGACAGCTGTTGCTAATAGAGCTTCTGCCTTAGCAAACATTGAGATGCTGTTGGCATGACATTTGAAGTGTAACTCAGCCAGTGCTGTTCATTCAGCCGATTTCATCATAGCTCCACACTCTAGGGAATTAAAGCCAATCCATGTCCCTAATGACTTGCTCCATGCCATCCTGACAATTTCTCTCATCAGTCACTCTCAGAACCAAAAAAAAAAAGTGCTAAGAGCCCTGGCTGGTGTGGCTCAGTGGACTGAGTGTTGGCCTGCAAACCAAAAGGTTGCTGGTTCAACTCCCAGTCAGAGCACATACATGTCTGGGTTGTCTGTTGGGTTCTTTGTTGGGGGCTTGTGAGAAGCTACCGATGGATGTTTCTCCCACACATCGATATTTCTCTCCCTCTCTTTTGCTGTCCCTTCCCCTCTCTCTAAAAATAAATAAAAATCTAAAAAAAATTTTTTTAAGTGTTAAGAGAGTAGTACTTTAAAGTTCTCATTGCAAGAAAAAATTGCAACTAAGTGTGGTGATAGATGTTAATTAGATATTTTGGTGATCATTTCACAGTACATTCATGTATTGAACTATTACAATATACACCTAAAACAAATAAAATGTTATATGTCCATTACATCGCAATAAAAAAAAGAAAGAAAGGTCTTCCTCTTCTGCCATGGAGAGGTTCTTGTCATTTAGCATGTTTCCTGGAACCAAAAAATAACAATTTTAATACACGATTTGAAATGAACAGTTCATCTAAGTTTTTAGATTGACCAGTAAGTAGATGGATCCAGCATGCATACCTTATGTTCTCAGTGTCAGATACAACAGATTGTGTTTCTTATTATAACAGCAATTGCTGCTCTATAATTCATGATTTGTTAGGATGATTGAGGTGTATGATTATAGTTTTATTTGCATATTTATCTCAAGGAACTGCAGGTTATATGAAATATTTTGTTGTTGATGTTTTGAATCCCTCCCTCCACCCTCCACCCCACATCACAAGAGCTAATTACAATGACTACTCTGTACTTGAGAGAGAAATAAGAATGTTGCTAAAAAAGCCATATTTGAGGCAAGAAAATACTAGGCAAGACTATTTCTTGAGTAAAATGATGGGTGTAATGTTATAACTTTGCTTATATTTTGTCTTCATTTTCTTCCCCATCAAATACAATATTAAAGAAATGACAAATAGAAGCAGCACACTTTTTAAAAAGTCAACTTAAATCAAATTTAAGTCAAGTGGGCTGGGATTTTATCACATTAAGTGAGGACCAGTTCTCCTGACCTTATTAATTTCATGCCTCAGAATGGGACAACTGGAATATGAGGTTGTAGAATCACTTTAAATAAAAAAGAAAAGGGATTTATCCAGAAGAGCTGGTAAATACAGATTTCACAGCTATGAGAATATATGTCTTACAAAATAGTAGAATGCTCAGGAGTTTCTTTGGGTGTCCAAGGAAAATCACATAGTAGCTGATCATGCTTACTAATTTTTAGAAACTAAGGGTTAGAGTTAGCCCTCTAGTATGTACAAAGTGTAATGGAATTTGGACCTTTTAGTTTAAATTATTCCAGTTTTCAAAGCTTTTTAATAAGAAAAAATGAATTCCCTTATTAAAGTTAAATCTCACATTTATCAATTCATAATTTATTCCTGAAAGAGATGTATTCTAGAACTGTACACATGAAACCTATATAATTGTATTAACCAATGCCACCTGAATAAATTCAATTAAAAAAAAAAAGAAACACACACAAAAAGAAGTTATGGCATTTTAGATGAAGAGATCTTAGGTGAAGTTTTGGAGGAAGGAAGAAGTATCATGGACTCAGGGACATTTAAGAGGCAGCCTTAATTAAATCAGAAGATCTGAGTAAAAACAGTTGTAAGTTTTGGGGGGAAAAAATTTTCTGCCCACTCAAGCAGAAAATCTGGTGTGTGTAGGTTCTTACGGAAAAGACTGGCAGTGGTAAAGAACTGTTAGATAAATTCTCTTTTGTGATAACTGTGAAGTTTCAATTCATTTAAGCAAGATCTAACCTATTTTGTGTCTGGGTAATAATTCTTTATAAGAAAAGAGAACTCCCCCTCACTCTATTTTTTTTTTTCATTCTAGACCAGGCTGTTAATTAGGGGAACATGCTAATATGCATTTTCCTGTTTCCATTTTGAGCATGTATGAGATCCTGAAATAGAGATGCATGTGCCCTGTTTTCAGCTTCATTTTGATAGTAAAGGGATTTGGGCTACTCTGATGTTATAATTTTCAGAAATAAAATGTCTTCTTTATGCTGCTTTCATAATTTTAAATATTAGTTTGGGGATCCAGGGATAATTAGGTAGATACCAAAAACTTCAGCAAGCCATCTGCCTAAGGCTATCGTGTGTGAGAGAGACATTAAATAGATAGATTATATATAGATAGATAGGTAGATAGATAGATTTACAAAAATAAGGATTTTGATATAGATATAAAATTCCTTTTTCTTATCTATCTGTGTATCTAAGTAGGCAGGCAGAGTGACAGAGATAGAAAGATAATTATTTTTCAATTTTCAGCAAGGGGAAATTTGAACATTTTTTCACCCCTGACCTAAGAAAGAGGCGCACCACAAATGTTAGGCAGGTTAAGAGCAGCATTTAGGTATATTTAATCTAGGTGTTCATAGACAATAGGTCTACATGTTATGGTATGTAGACTGCCTGTTCTAAAAAAAGCACCTTTCTGAATTTCCGAAGTGTGAAATTGGAAAATCCCAGTGCTGAGCTGAAGTGGCGTTGAAGGTTGTTGCCATCCAGGACTGGGAGGACCGCTCAAGCCCTTTGAGAGGCTAAACCTCCCTGTTCATCTCCCCAGGCTGCTTTGTTCCCCTTTACTCCTAAAGGGGAAATTGGGGGAAAATTAACACATTAGGTTCATAGGAGAAGTTGATCACCTGATACATGACTGAGTAGCTGGTGGATGTGATGGTGACTCTCACTCAAATAAAACTAAGGGGACAGGGAAAGGTAAGTGTGTAATACTGTATTCCTTTCCAAATGCGATTTATGTAACTTTTTCTTAGATGCACAAAGTCATGAAAAGTTACTTGTTTGAAGATTCTTTAAACTGTAAATTGTGCTAAAGTTAGGACGACGGGTGTGTGTGTGTGTGAGAGAGAGAGAGAGAGAGAGAGGAGAGGGAAAACACTAAAGTTAGAGGGATCTAGGTACATAGCCTGTCATTAGTCCGCTGATATGGATTTAAGACAGTAAGGCAATTATCAAACTGAATGGTTCTCATTCTTAAATATTGGCACTGATGCAGGCAAAAATTCCTTGATTAACTATAGAATTCTAAGATCTTGGGAAGGTAAGAGAATAAGGTTGTGTGGCAAGAATGTAAAGAACGCAAAACACTCTAAATTATTAAAAATTCAACAGTTAGAGATCGCGACCTTATCTAAATGTTATGCTATTGTTTCTGTACTTGTACCTTAAAGACTTCCTTACTACTTTGAACATAAGGGTTGAAAAGATCATGGTAAGAAAAATACTAATTATCATGTACATTGAGAATGAGTCAAAAGATATGACAGTGTCTCTATCACTTGACACTCATGATATAATTTGAACCCTGCACAGTCACCAGTTTTAATCTGGGTTCTATGAATTTAACAGGTTTTAATCGACAAGAACTCAAGTGAAATTTGAAACCAAAATAATCAGCTCAAATGAAGACTGACAGGCATTTTATATAAGATTCATTACACTAGTTTCACTGTTGTGTTTGATATAAGAGAAAGGCTAACATATTCTTCATTTTCTAGATTTGTTTTCCATATATTAAGACAGGATTTAATAATATAGTAAACTTATAAATCTCTAATATATTAACACTCTTATACTTGCATGTATTTTTAATAACTGAAAAGTAATGATTGAATTTCATATCCATTCTGTATGAATTTCATATCTATTCCATATGAATTTCATATCCATTCCATATGATTTACCTAATTTAATCCTTCTGGGTCAAAGATCATTGTTATTGCTTTTTGTTTGATTTTGTTTAATGAATACTTAATGTGGAGTTTATTGCCTTTTATATTTTGAAAATGCGCAGTACACTACGAACTTGTAGGACTATGGGAGTTTGGTAAAAGATAAATAAATCACACCCCAGTTTACAGCCCCTTTGTCCACTGAGCTGATCTTCCCTTGACTTATAAATTCTGGCAGCTTCTTGAAAAGATGCAGGAGCTCCTGTCAAATCAGCAACAGGTGGGTCTCATGATGACCCTGGAGGACTTGCTGCTGCAAAGAAGTTCAAGGCAACCTCCTGGTTCAATTGATTTTCACAGGCGAGCTCTGCCTTTGAGCCACGCAAGGGGTGTTGGTCTTCATCACTCCTGCCTGTTAGGTGGTCCCTCCTCACTGTTGTTAGGGTTGAAACCTTAACCACCGAGCTCTGAAAGTGCGCAGAGGACTGTGCCTGTGTCCAGGCTGCTGGGCAGAACTAATTCCACAAAGGAGCCGGCTCTCACAAGGCTAGCAGCTTTCAAGAGGTAAGTGTCTTTAAAGTAACTAAGGCTGAAAGAAATTCTTTAGTGTGAGGTTGCTGGGCGTAGATTTCAGAAATTAACCACCAGGTCCTTGGACTCCCAACCAGTTCTCTCACCTCGCCATACCTCAAATTAAGGTGAAAACAGTTGAGTGAAATTGTGTCTCTGTAGTTTCCACAAAGGTCTCATAGAAGCATGTGTTTCCAAGATGGAGTTTCCACGAGGATGTAAAGCTACTTAGAAACATCGGTAGATTGAATGCTTAAATACATTTTAGTTGGTTTTATTTGCTGTTGTATGTAGCTCTTTGGTTTGATTTCTATGTATTCGGGTTTATAAAGGAATCTAATGTTTGGAACTTTGTATATGAACTTGAATTTCTGGTTTTCTCAAATTTTACCAAGTTGTAAATTACTGTCTGTGTTTCTGGATACTTTGTTTTCCAAAATTTTGAGCATAAAGCCTGCTTTGTGAACATTCATTGGTAAGAGAGAGAGCAAGAGAGCAAGAGGGAAAAGTTGAGAAACAGGCTAATATATTACTTGGAAGATAAATCAACTTTTTAAAGTAACAGTTACATTTATCAACTCTGAAGTCAAAGTGTCTTTGCATGCATTATCACGTTCTCTTTCAAGGTGAGTGTATAATTGTCATTGTAAGATTTCTGGAAATGAAATGGCTCCATTGCACTGTAAATATGTTTCTAAAATCTCTCTATATCCTCAAAGATATAATCCTGAGATATCTAGGAAGAAAAAAAGGACTTTATTCTATTTCTTTTGCCCGTGATTTTTTTGATCTTTAAAGTATATCATTGATGCCATCACATAGTTCCATCAATTGTGGATCATTATCAGTGCTTATATAGCATTTTAAGACTTTTAAAGGGTATATAGGGGTGACATTTCAATAAAACAGATTATAATATTGCGTGGCCTGACCGTACTAGTAAACTTTTAAAAGTAAAGTCCGGTAGACGCCTTGCCTCTCAAGTTTTGAAGTCAGAGCTCCCTGAAAGATTGTGGCCATTCAGGAATTATCTGTGGAGATGCAGCCCTGCACCTAGCAGCATAGCAGGCACTGGGGATAAATGACTGTGGTGGCTGCACTCGAAGAGTTTTTATATATGAGGACAGTTCCCCACCGGAGTGCTGGTATTGGATGAGTCAGCTGGTAGATAGACAAAGATTTTTTTATTGTTACATTGTAATTATTATTTCTTTTCAGGATAACTTGGGTACTGATTTACTAATTGATGACAGTTATATAAAGTTCCCTTCGAACTAAATGTATGGAAACGAAATTATGAGTTGATTTAGAGAAAAGTATTCAATGACAAGGAGTCGAAAAGGGAGGGCATGGCATCGGGTTTGAAGGTGGTAAACTGATGGCAAAGTTTGGGACTATTGTTCTCACAGAAGACTATAAACATGAAAATCTAATGACAGCAGAGAGGACTTATATCGCAACACAGGCTTGGCCTTGGTATCTCTTCAATGATCATGTGGGAGTGAAAACTGGAGTGGAACTGGGGTGGGGTCAAGGAAAACCGCAGAGAGGAGGCCTCTGCGCCTGGATTTGATGGAAATGTAGGAGTTCATCTTTGGGGGAAGGGAGGACTTTTGGGCGGAAAGAGAGCGGTGCTGAACCCTGAGGTATGAAACAGCATTATTTAAAAATCATCAGTAACTTGATAAGGACGGGAAACAGGAGCCATGTAGAGAAATGACTGAGACATAACACTGTCCAGAGGCTGGGTATAGTCCAAGCAGCGTTCTCTGTACTTCCTGTGCACTAAATCATCTAATCATCCCTACCACCGTATGAGACATGGATGTTGAGGCTGCTTTATCGCCCTGCCCAGGGAGTGCTTTTTATATCAGCGTTCATGCCAATGATGTTCCATAGAATGTAACATCTCTGTTTTATAGATCAGCTCACTTGAGCACAAGGAAGCTAAATGACTTGCCCAATATCACGTAGTTGTTTGAATCTTGGAAGTATACCATTGTTATCAATAGCCCAAATTCACGAAAGCTGAATTTGAAGCTAGCGAGTCTACTTTAGGTAAAGGAGAGATGAGCTATTCCACACGGCCTTGGGGGAAGACTGGAGTGTATCCTCTGTATAATGGGAAGCTACTGAAATATTGTGAGACAGGGTACAATGATGAGATTGGTACCTAGAAAACCATTCTGGCGCCATTGTGCTAGGTCACTGGAGTGAGTTTAGCTTGGAGGCAGAGAGACCAGCCATATGGAGTCAGTGAAGAGCAAGAGCTGGTGGAGGCCAAACCACCATCAAGAAGATGGCACTGGTTTGGAGAATGTTGGGTGACTTTCTTGTCACCAGGATTGGGCTAGTTGAGTTTTTCCCCCTTGGGGCTTAAGAAGCCATATTCTTCGACTCCGTGTCCTCATGCTGAGTTGTTTAACTAGGCCCTGCAACAAAGGCAGAAAGTGGTTTATTCATGGTTGTCACAAGCCTGTCTTTGGTCCCTGGGTTTTTCTTTGTTGATCTCCGGTACCAAGGCGTCCCTTCTCTCTCTCTCTCTCTCTCTCTTATTACCTGCAGTTTCATGCCCAATCTCCCGAACTCCTTCCACAGGCATACGGCTCCATCTGAAGTGGAATCCAAAGCTCTTAGATGGCATGGTGGAAGATATTTTTCTTGCTTGTTCATCCTTAGTTATTTCTTGATACTATGTTTTAATCTTTTTGTTTTAGCTTATAACACATGAAAGCAGTAATTTATCTCAAACATGTCTCTCAGAATAGCCCTTGGGAAAATTCAGTGAGTGTGTTGATTTTCGAATTATGTAAGGATCCAGTCTGCACCAGAAAACAAAAACAAAAACAAAAACAAAAACACTCAGTTCTTAACAATGTCACCACTCATCAAACTCATCACAAAATCTTAACCCTCCATCAGTCATCATCCTGAGGGGTCTTAGCCCCCCAATCTTTGTTTCTATATTCTGATGTGACCTGATCTGCTGCCATCCTTCACCATTACAGTCTTCCACTTTGTCCCCTGGACCATAGGCTGTGTCCTTGGCTAAGTCGCTTCCTTAACACTTCGCCTCTTCATTGTCCTTGCAGCTTCCCCTTCAGTCTTGTCAAACAGAGCTGTTCTCCATCAATCCCCAAAACCAGCAGGTGAGATGAGTGTCTTCCTCCACCTTCATTGCTGCTTCCAAATTTGTCCTTCTCCCTTGCCACATATCCCCAGGTGCTTTGGGAGACTCCTTCATTGAGCTCCCTCTCCCCAAGAGTTGGGATGCTGACTTTGCTGGAGAGGGAAAAGTAATTCATGAGAAAAGATCTTACCAGAGGCGCTGCACTACAGAACTGCCAGAAAGGGCTGCCGGAGGGAGCGGCTGGCCCCTGTGTGCAACGGCAGGGTGCTGCTGCTGGAGGAAGCATGAGCGGGGTGGTGTGAGGTCAGTTGACATGACAGAACTAGGAAGGACATCACCGTCCTCCTGCGATGCCCATCCAGCACCTCCTAGTGACAAAGCTTAACATCCAGCCAGCCGGCAAAGGAATAATATTGAAAGAGACCAGCTTCATATCTGAAGATCAGCAAAGAAGGATGGATGTGGAGTAGAGAGTCAATAGTCAGTCACTGGCACACACCATGCATTTTTTAAATTTATTGAAGACTTGGGATCTTCTCTAATATCTTTTGCTAATGTATCTCTTTGGTTATCATTTTATTTTATTTTTTTTACTCTCCTGCTCACCTACTCTTCCAGGATAAATCATTGTGTCGAATTCAAAATCATATTTCCCTGGGATATTTTAATTTTGAATTGTGTTATAAGTTAATTAGGAAGAATTTGTTAATTTTACCATGTTCAGACTTTCCAAATAAATATATAATATGTAACATATCTCCTTATTCATTGTTGTATGTCTTACTAAACTTTTTTTTATATATGTAGAAGACTGAGATTTTTAGTTTGGGCTTTTCATAAATATTTTAAATTTTCTTAGAATCAGTAGTGATGGTGCCATTATACATTAGATCTTTTTTCTTCCATTGTATTTTTCCTTCATTGTATTTTCTGTTTTGTTGTCATCAGTATTTAGAAGATTATTAGTTTTAAAAATCAATTCCTTATAACTTCTGATAGATTTCTATTTAATTCTCCTAGATTTTAAGGCTAACAGTCATATTATTTAAAAGCAATTTTGTGTCCCATTTGTCTTCCCATGAATCTTTTAACACCGTGGCAGTTAGAATGGCATTATCCAGCCATGGGACAGGGTCTCAGCTCACTCACTTACAAAGCATTTGATGATCTGGACTAATATTATTAAGCTGCTATCTCATCATGTCTGACATCGGAGAGTTATCTTCCCTACCTCATAAAATTGTTATAAGAATTAAATAGATAATGATTATAAAATTTTTCATCTGGGAGAAAATAAATGGTCCCTTTAAATATTGAGTAAGACATAGGATGGACCTTTTTTCTGTTATCTGTATGTTTGACCTGTAGCCCCAGGGCGCAGCTGCCAGGCCAGACCTGCTCTCCAGAGCTTGCTAAGAGGTTGCCTAAATGATCACTTGAACTTCTATCCACCCTGTTAAAAAGAAGCCCAAAGTCTTTGGAGGTGGTATTTTTTACCATGGTAGTGAGTCTGAGGTCTATTGAAGCAGGCCCTTGGCTTTTCTCCTACCTTCCATACATGGGAAGAGTGTGCTCCATGTAAGTGAAGGAAGGGTTTTTCAGGAGATCACCCCACCGCAAAGATACCGTGTTGTCTGCTAGACGGGAAGACAGTACTCTTGTTGCCTGGCCAGAGCTTACTGAGCAGCAGTAGTGTGTCAGAACGGAGTGAAAGATTATAGTTCTCAGGAGACCTTACAAATGTTCTCAGGAGTTAGTGTTGTGTATGCACAAAAACATAGACTGGTCCTGCTTTTTCCTGGAGACTTCCAAAGGTGGCTGACTCTCTAGAGCTTCTTGTGATGGGAGAGCAGAATTAACAGGGAATGCTGTAGCTGAAGCTGCCTGCACTTGGTTCCCCAAGGGTGTATGGATTCCACATTAGCCAAGTGGATGCCTTAGCAGATGGTCAAAACCCATCCAGTGGGACTCCAACTAAGAGGGCTGGCTACCAGACAAAGAGACCTCAGTGTTTAAAAGTTGTGGGGTAGATTTGAGTGGACAGAAGTTTCAGGAACTGGGACTAGAGCTCAGCCAGTGGACGAACTGCCTGTGGCCCAACGGGGAGTCTATTTATATTTCAGTAGAAAGCCAGAATTTCGATTTCTCAATTCAAAGCGAAAGGAGGACTCTAAGCAATGCTATGTAACTAAAAAATCTTGCCGTCTGTTTCTTCTTTCCTCAACTCCTCTCCTGCCCCGACTCCGGAGGAACCTGAAGTAGCAGAGCAAATGAGATGAAGAGGTAAAAAGAAGAGTGAGGGAGGCGTGTGTCCTACTCCACTATAACTCCTCAGGGCTGGAATACAGTCCAGGTCTGGGCTGCAGGGGAGAAATTTGCATCGGAAAATGAAGTCTTTGTTAGACTGGATTGCACTGGCTCCTATAGAAAATTGAGTCTTAGATGCTGAAATTAGGCTTTTCTTTAACACACCCATGACTCTAGAACTTGGGACGATCCCCAGATATTATTCCGAGAAAAAGAAGAGATATTCTACAAAACATTTTAAAGGTAGCATTTGAATAAAAATTAATGTATTTTTTGTTATACTTTAAGAAGTTAAGACCATTCAATCAACCAGCCACATAGGTATTCATTCGATGCAGTAAACTCGCAAAACGAAAACTTAGTAGAAGGACCAATAACATATGACTAATAATGGTATTTGTATATCTTCTCAAGGACATTCTTAGGAATGGATTAATAAAATGACTTACATTAATGTATATTCTATTTACAGATATTTCTATTTCAATCACTTTTGTTTACAATAACCATCTTCTTAAAATGGAAAGGATAGTAATTAGATTAAAACTGTAAAGCAAACTTTCACACTCTTTCCAAAATCACAATTAGCTGCCTTTTTGTAGGTAACCTATCCTTAGAGATGAAGTGGCCACCTCTCAGGTTGTGTGCCAGGGCATTAGAAAAAATTAACTTCTATCCAGTGAGACTGTAATTCTGTGATTTTCCCAAGGTACATGATCTTTGTTCTTTTCATTTAGTCAGTACCGCTCTGCATCTAATATTCTTCCCTGAGTTGTTAATTTTGGAGTTGCTGGCCAAGTACCTATGAATATGTTATTTAAAATAGCACCCAAACCTATAGCAAAGAGAATCTTAGCATATTATATTAGTTAAGGCCACACTGATAAAACACGTAAATCCCCCAACATAGGTAGCTTGTCAGAACAGAACTTCATTTCTGGTCCTTTGCAAATTCCCAGTGGGTGTTTCTGACAGGCACAGAGGTCTTTTCTAAATGCCACTTCAGGGACCCAGTGTCCTTTCATGTTGTGACCCTGCAAGGTGGTTACCAAAGGAAAGAAAGCTTGGAGGATCACACCAGGAAGTTTCTACAGTGCAAACTTGGCTTCTGTCACTTCCGCCGGTTCCCTGATCACCACTGACTTACAAAGCCACACCGGACTGCAAGGGTACCTGAGATGAGTTGTCTTGAGTGCACCTAGGAGGAAGAACAGGTAAGCTTGGTCCATGGCTTGCCAACCTCTGCCACAAGTGGCATCTTCCGCCTATCTTTGAGCTGTCCTGCCCATGATCATGCTTTTTTTAATCTTATAAGCCTCACTTTACTTGAAGTTTGGGAGTGAGGGTGATAGGAACATCTCCACCCCCCACCCACACACACACACTTCCATGCCTTTGCTCCTGCTGTTCGTTTTGCTTTGAATAATCTTGCGTAAACTTAGGGCTCAACTCAATTGTCTCCTCTTCACAGAGGCCTGTGCTTACAGTTCGAAGTTGAGCAAAACCACCCACCTCCTCAGACAAATGCTCATTTGCAGCTTACTTTTCCTTCATTCTAGATATATACGAAAGTCTAGAGGATGGGGGAAGCTCAGGAAAGGCTAGTTCCTTCCATTTGTCTCAAACTGTAAACTGACATTTATTTCTGGCCTATGCTAAAAATATGTTCTAGGTTAAGTAAAAACCTTATCTTACAAAGAGCTTTGCAGGTATCAAGTGGAGAACTGGCACCTGTTGACTTCTTATGATTTTTCAGAATGACTTTTCAAATGAATTTGTTTGTTAGAAATCCTGTTTTCTAAATGAGAGACATAATGTGGGTATTGGCTGATTCATGATTCTTTTGTTTCCAACCACATTCATAATTTCTTTTTTTCTTCAGCCCTGCTCTCTTGGAAGTATTTTTAAGTCTCTTGTTAAGACAAAAACGTCTTTCTCTATGTGTATTTTGGGTGGTGGAGAAGGCAAGCAACAGGGAAGTAAATACGTTGTCTTAGATGATTTCTCTCCTATGAAATTCAAGTTCTGGAAGAAACCTCTCCTGCTGCCCAAGCCTTTCTTTCATCACATAAGGAATATAGTACAGTTAATGCTCTCTGCCTTTTACAGATAAGCTGGCAGAAGCCCAGGGAGATAAGTGACTTTCCAGTATTACCAACCCAAACTTGTGAGTTTATCAGAATGGATATACTTTAAAAGTTCTCTTTTAAGTACATTCCCCACCTAAATAAAATTAAAAATATCTTTCAAAGCAAAAAATATGCCATTTCCCATGCATTTTATACCCTCAAATATTTCACATAGATTATGCAAAAGTTAAATCAAGTGTTAGAAAAGTACACCATAGTGAGCCAAGAAATGGAAAGTCTCCCTAAACCTATTAAAGTTCACTTTTTCTCCCAATTAAAAACTTTGGGATGTCATATTTTTTCTTCATCCAGTCTGGAAGGATGTGTCAAAATCTCAATGTTTATACAGTTGAGCTCATTCTATGAACAGTTTGGGAATAAAAACTCACAGTGATAAAAGTTGCTCATGTTCTGAGTACAGAAATCTAGAGACATCTTTTACTTAGAGGACAAACTCAGAATATTTACCCTCCAGTCACTGCATCACCAAGGCAATGTCCAAAGATGGAATTGTCTGCAGAAAAAGATAATGCAATTAAATGTATTTGTGGTGCATCGCACAGAAATTAGAGTACAATCGAAATGCTTAATAACATAATTCTTTAGCTGCACCTTCCTGAAAAATAAAGATGTAACATACTAGTGAGCTACTAGGTAATAAGACATTAGAATAATAGGATTAATGAACTGTCCTAATGGAATTTATTTTCATCATGGGTTTTAGTCATTACAGATATATTACTGAATCACCCATGATTGCAGCAAAGAGGTTTTTTTTTTTTAAGTCATTTGAAACATCAACATGCCAAAGCTTCTTCATCAGTAGGAATGGCATTGGTTTAGTGCTGAAGGGAGAGTTTTTTTTTTTTTTTTTTTTTAACTCTCTTCTTAAGCCCTCAGTGTCTGGATTCTCTCTTTCTCTTTGTGCTATTTCTGCGGCAGGTACCCAGTTACTGCTTGGTGCCAAGCACAGTGCCAAGTGCCGATGACCAAAGGGGACTAAGGCCTGGTTCTTGCCCTAACAGACCTCACTCTCCAGCTCACAAACATAGAAGCCAATAATTCCAATATTTGGTGAGAACTGTAAGAGCATGAACATTCGATTATGAGCTATAGAGGAGGAACCCCAATCTAGGAGCTTCAGACGGCTTCTTGGGGAAGACAGCTTTAGCTTGGGTCCTGAAGGACATTATTCAATGCCTAAGTTTAGCCAAATACTCTTAATTTCTTTTCTGATGGGCTTTAATTCATCCACACTTAGACATTTCCTCACAGGATTTATGTAAAATTCTTGAGATGGAATACTTCTGAAACCCTGTGCCCTGATCTAATTAATTCTTCCCATGGATTCTGGGGCCCCGACCCTTATCTCTACATCTTTATTTCCAGAGCATCCCCTAGCCTCTGTTTAAGTGGTCATTAGGCTGCTTCTTTTTTTTTTTTCTTTCTTTTTTTTCCTCTGCTCTCTGGAATCTATTCTCCTCATATGGGGTCATTTGCCCACTGCCAATGCAGATAATCTTTGCATATTTCCTAATCCCTGCTTCCTATATACTGATTTATTGGTTTTATTTTACTGTTAAAATTTACCAAATCAAATTAACAATTCAAACACCATCTTCTGTGTTTTTTGGGTCTACACCTGCCTTAAGTAGAGCTCCTTTACCATTTTGCTTTCTCTGACTTAACATTCATCTCTCCTCCTTCACCACACAATTCTTTCCAATTTACTTGGGTTCAAGAAAATCCAAAGTTAGTAATGAAGTGTAGTTTGAAAAATAAGTGGCTGTTTCTCACAGGTGCACAGATTAACAGTTCTGATGCTGCTATGTGTACACGTAGAATTGAACATTCATAAATAGATGGTGGATGGGAGTGCCATTTTGCTTTTGAGTGGGAGCTTATACATGGGCAGAGGGAGGATGATAAACAAATCCATATGGTGTTGGAATAGAGTCAGACATATCAGTGTGAACCCCTGTTTAGCTTAGCATAGGTACAGGTGACCACACGTAAAAACATCTACAGATACGGCCATATGCGAATTAATATACAGGTACGTAATCTTTGGCTCTGTGAGCTGAGAGAGCCTAAAAGCAATGATACCCATGTATCACCAAGCACACTTACCGTCCTGATTTTGATTCTTAATACCATTGTTCAAATAAAGGAACCAGGGTTTCTTCGAGAAATGGCTGATTCTAAGTCCGAGGCAGAACATACACACTCTGTGTGTAGGTCCTCTTGTTGTGCCAGAAAATAAGGAAATGTCAAATTAAAAAAAAAAACCTCTGATGATGTCAAAGAGACACAGAAGCTGACTGAATTATCTCCCAATGGCCAAACCTGAAATAATTTGATCGACATAATCTAATCTCTTTATTATGACCCAAAGTATAAAATAAATAACCGTGAGTCCATGCTGAAGTAAATAAATGATTGAGTAAATTAATTAATGGAAAACAGACAACTCTTTATGCATAAAAATTTCAAATAATACTTGTAGGCACTCTGCCCTCACCAAGGTAGACTATGACTTCCATCCCTTAAGTGTAGGCTGTTACCTAGTGACTCCCTTCCAGACAGTACAGTATGGAAAAGGGAGAAGGAGTAACTTCACAATGAAGAAACCTGAAACACTACCTCAGCTAGATGATGAAGGCTAACATCAACAGTGATAAGTCAGATTGATACCTTATATACTATATATGATATGATAAAATTTGCACTTTGCTGCTGCAGTATTCCCACTCAGGAATCTATATAGCCTCAGTCTAGTCCAGAGAAAAATATTTCTCAATCCCAACTGGGAGACTTTGTGTGAAATAGCCAACCAGCACTTCTCAATACAGACAAGATGTCCAAATCAAGGAAAATCAGAAACTGTCACAGCCAAGAGGAATTTTAGTAGACGTGACAACAAAATGTAATTTCGTATCCTGGATGTGACCTTGGAACAGAAAAGGACTTCAAAGAAGAAATAAAGATTTAATAAAGCATTAACTTTAGTTAATAAATATCTACCACTATTGTAACAAAGTAAGATGTTAATAATAATAGGGTAAATTGTAGGGGTATATAAGGAACTTTCTGTAATATCTTCACAACTTCTATGCAAATATAAAGCTGTTCTAAAATTAAAATAACTTCATTTAAAAATAAAAAAAATACATTTGATAGGAAATGATGTGAGGATTATAGAATTAGGGTGAATATTAGAATAAGGGTTTGGCTGACATAATTAAGAAGTATTATCATTTTTGTTTTTAAAGATTTTATTCATTTTTTAGAGAGAGAGGAAGGGAGGGAAAAAGTGAGGGAGAGAAACATCAATGTATGAGAGAAACATCGATCGGTGGCCTCTTGCATACCCCTAGCTAGGGACCTGACCCAAAATCCAGGCATGTGCCCTGACTGACTGGGTATCAAAATGGCAACCTTTTGGTTTGCAGGACAGTGCCCAACCAAATGAGCTACATCAGCAGGGCATGCAGTCTTTTCTTTAGTTGACACTTTGAGATACTTTGAAAAGTATTTGTCTTAACAAAGCATAGTTTTTAGAAAGGAAACCTTTCCTATTTACATATTTTTTTAGCACTCAGTCAATAAATTAGGTAGAACTAGAATTACACAAAATACAAATATGATGATTCTTGAGATGAATTCTATTCCCTTTGATGTTAGGGGATCAAGAGATAAAACACCAAAACCCCATAAAATACATTACTTATTTCTTATCTCCTACTTTCAGAGAATCCCTCCATGTATCAGTCCAACTTTTACTTGGGAAGTTGCTTTGAGCTGTGGAACTATGAGGTCTGAACCTTCACCCAGGCCCACAGCACCCAACCCCAACACTACCTACGGCTCCCCTCACAGTATTGCGGGGTGGGGCAGGTTCATTCTGTGTAAAAGGCACAGCGGCTCGTTCCACTGCTGGAGTAGCCGGCCGATTCTTTGTCGTGATCAAAAAGCATCAAAGCTAATTAGAACTCCAGAAAAGTCAGTAGATGCCGCTCATTCCCGCTGCTGTGTTTCCTGCAAGTTGTCCTGAGATGGCTGACTGGATGAGGCACAGACAGGGAGTGAATAGAGAGGGCACAATCTTCCTGGGATTCTTCCAAGAGTTTCCTGCCTGTGTCCAAAAAAAAAAATGACCACCATTTCCCAGGCCTGATCCAGCTGTGGAAGGTAGCAGTGGACTTTTTCCAAAGGGAACTTTTCACAAAACCAAGGGTAGGGGGCACAGCCCACCCAAACTTTCCCCTTTTCTCCCTCATCACTCATTGGTTCAGCACAATGTCATTTGATGTTATGTGACTGCCATCAGTCTTTCTCTTGGCTACTGGGGATTTACAAATAATGGAGACTCAATCCTTGCTTTCAAAGAGGTGAAAGATAAATGGGAAATTAAAGATTGTGCTGAACATCATGGGGTGCCGCCACACCAGGGACCTGAAAATAGAAGGCAAGAAGCCCATGGTTCTGCTGTGGGTGGGAGAGGAGGTTTCAGAGGGGATGTAATTGAAGTGCCTTTGAACTTGAGTTAAGATGATGAGTAACAGCTCGATGTCCTACAGGAGTAGAAAGGACACTCTTGGCTGAAGTGACAGAATATACCAGAGCATGAAGTTGGGAGGTGATTTAAGGAAGTGAATTGGGCAATTGCAAGTTGCAATTTCAAGATACCAAGTGTCTGAATATAAGGCACATGTATGGTGTGACATACTGGGGAGTGGGGTGTGAGAGGGACAGACAAGAGCCAGGCTACAGATGCAGCCTAGGTCACGTTCAGAATGTTGGCAATTGGCAGTGAGGGTGACTGAATGGTTATACAGGAAGTAAGAGTGAGCATCCAATCACTCTATGTAACACTGTGGTGTATTATGTTACTTGCTAATGCTTTGATTTGCTCTGCCACAAAACTTAATGTCGCAGTATTTATCTCTCATGTTTAATCATAAGTACTGATAGGGGCGTTTTAACTGTAAAGATTTTATAGCTGAGAACTGCCTCTTTGCTAATTAACGTGTGCTAGGACAACTAAGAATGCTTTCAGTTCTTTATTTGTCCTGAAGTTAATGTTTGGTAATCTCGCCAAATGGAAGAAAAGAAAATTAATATCACGCAGATTGCTGTCCAATAGAAAATCTCTCTAAACCTTGTTATTTATTTGTGAAATATTTATTAAACATTAATAATATTTATTATATTAAATAAAGTGTCCTTTCTTACTTACTGTGCACCTGACCCTATGCCAGGAGCTATTTATGCAAAGATGAATTTGAAGAGTCCTGGTCCTTCGGCAGGTTGCAGTTGGGCGGAGGGGCCAGATGAGTGAATGAGTCAGCAAGACAAAGTGTCAAAGTTGCGGTGAGAGCAGTTTATGGAAGGAACAATGGAGGGGGTGGGGCATAGGGTGGGGAAGAAAAAGGTCAGTTTTACTCTATTGTATGTGCCAGGATTGGGCCAGGAAAGACCTCTAAGAGATAGTGTAAGCACGTCTTCCCGATGTAGCTGGGGAAAGGCATTTCTGGAGGGGCTGTCCTATGTTAGCTACGGAGGTGGGGAGGACAGTGCAGGAATTGCAGAAGCTGTGGAGTTCAGTTGTACAGCTTCTGTGTGGTACCATGCTGGAGGGTACACCTCCTACCGAAGTCTGTAAGATGCTGCCCCTTCCCTAAGGCGCACACACCAGTCAGGCTGTGGACAGACTATACAAGTTTTCCAGGGCAGACCTGCATACCAGTTTGGTATGTGTTATGTAATTGGTTATGTAGTTAGCTGTCTTGCTTCCTGTTGGACATTCCCATCCTTAGAGGGGAGGGGAGGTGATGACCAAATCCAGGTTCATTTCCTGTGTCAAGGTTTTAAGAGGAAAACAGTGTCCATGGGAGCCAAAGTAACCGTGGCATTTTGCACCTGAATGGCAGCCATTTGGGGAGCCACCTGGTCTTTTTATGTTTACTCCTTCAGCGACTTGGAAAACATCATTTTCTTGATCAGTTTTCGACATGGTTTTGTTTTGTTTTGGTTTGTTTTACTTCCCCCTATTAAGGAGAACCTTATTTCCTTACAGATTATTTTTTTCCTATACAATATAGAATAATGTGGACTATTATTATGGAAGACACCAAGAAAAATTGTGCTTTTAGGCATCAGAGAAACTGGCTTTATCCCCCTATTTTATTGTGTAGCAGCAAAAAGGAATTAGATATTCAGGTCTTAGTTGGGATAGCAAAGTGACATGTGTCAGACTGAGATACATCAACAGAACAGCCTCACGATGTTAGAAGGCTTAAGTCCTAGCTAGAAAGAGGACATAGAATCTCTATATAGACAAATGCTACCTAAAAAATAACATAGAACCAAATAAAGAAATAAACAAACAAACAAACAATGAAAATAACCTAGGGCCCTGATTCTTTCAATGTTAATTTGAAATGTTTCAAAAATGAAAAAATTAACCAGACTATGGGATGAAAGAAGCAAGATACATCAAATAGAAATAACAATGCAAAGAAAAAAAAGAAAATCAAATTCCACTTATGGAAAAACAGAAAGCAAGGGGTTTTCTAAGAAATAATAATGGGATGTTTGTTGAAAGGTTCACAGATATGTTGTCAGGTTGATCCTAAAAGGCTAGAGACATTGAGGACAGGGTTTGTGTAATGAGTTTGTTTTATAGCAACATTCCAAACAAAGGAAAAACAAGAAAAAAATGTGAATGAAGATTATAATAAATTGTGCAGGAAAATACCTCCAGGCCTGTATTCTTTGGGCTAAAATTCTCTACTGTTATTGTGACATTTGACAGACAAGTCTGGCTGGCTTGGAGCCTGGAGAAGGAGACCCCAATGAGATGCACAGTTTTTGTACACAGCATATTCATAGGAAATTAATTATAGTATGCATCTATTAATATTTTAGAGAACCTGATAAGAACTAATATAATGACTTTTCAAATAGCACAACCTCTTCTTCTTATCATAAATAAGCAGGTTTTGAGAGTCAAAGAAAGGCACACAAAGGGTCACCTTTGTCCACAACAAGGCTACTGGTTTTGCTCTGTGACCTGTTTTAGTAACCTGTGGAACTGTGGTTCTCATAATACGGAGACTGTTTGGAATACTGTTGGCTGGGATGTTCTACCCACAGAGTGGCTATTTTTAACTTCAGAATGCAAAAAAAAGGCAATGATATTCAGTGGGGTTCAGTCTTGGTTGCTGGCTTTAAGATTTTCATCAAGACGTACCAGAGAGACTATAAAATGAGCTCATTAAGTTTGCTTTAGGCACTAAGTTAGGGGTGTCAGACATAATCCTGAGAAATAGCTTGGCAATGCAAATTTGCCCTAGGGAGCTGCAAAAAGTTTAGTAAAGATAATTGTCTGGAAAAAAGAAAAAGAACCTGGAAAAAAATGGAACCTGAAGAATAATTGGCTCTAAGAATATGGTCGAAACAGAGTATAGGACTCGGATTCATTATATCTTGACCATAGACCAGAGCTGTAGCACTGAGCTTTTAAAAACACACATTGATGTTTTAAAAAATGTATTCAACAAATATTTTTCCAGTAAGCAACTGCTACTGGTGACAAGCACTGCACTAGGACACCCCTGGGAGCCTGGGACTGGGTCACAGTCGGTCTCTCAGAGCCTAGAGCAATGCCTGTTGCAGAGTCCTGCCCCATAGGACTTTGTTAAAGGAGGTATTGGGGTGTGGAGAGGGGACACAAATAAGATTAAGACAGAGTCCTACACTTTAGGCACAGACTCCACTAACAGAGATGGGCAAATACAGGTCCTCGGTGCCAGAGGCTAATGGAAAACATAGGAATATCAGAGTGCCCGGTTGGCAACTCAAGGTGGACATCCAGGTTCTCCAGGTTCTAGCACATAGCTCTGCAAGTTCATCTCTTTGATTCAGTTTTACTCTTTAAAATAAAACTAATGAGTTCTACTTTTGACATTATGCGACAGATAGATGATAGATGGCGGATGGGTGGATGATAGATAATACTTTTCTTCTCGTTTTACATCTGTAAAATATAGTATATAGTTGGCTCTCAAATGAAGATAGAAACATATAAAGTATACCCTTCCTTTTGGTATTGGACTGGAGATGTTTATTTACTAAGGACCTGATTTGGACCCAGCCCCACTAATCTAGAAGGGAGGGTCCCAGGTCTTCATATGAAAAGCACTGAGACTACGTGTTTTTCTTCTCTAGAGAACTAGTCTGTAAGAGGGAACTTCAGGAAGAAGAACTGAATAGCATAGCATTGAAGAGAAAGGCAATTTTCATGATAAAATGGTTTATAGATTTTAAAGTGACATTTGTGGAAATTAAAAATGAAATAATATAACTGTACCACCTAGATTTCTAACCTTCTAGAACTGGGTTAAAAAAATCAGGGACAAGATTGGCTACCCTCTAAGTTCTCTCCTCTGTATTGAGTAATATCTTACATGTAAATGTGCCTGGCCACACTGCCTTGAGACCAGGAAGTAATGTGTCTGGACTCTTTGGGGTCTCAATAATTCTAGTATTTCAAGTGATTACATTACTGTCTTTAAAGTAGAGTCGTTATGTTGTTCTTGAACTTTAGAGGGCAGTAGAGGAGCTGTCGGAAAATCCCGATGACCAGAAAAATCATCTTTCTCTCTCAAATTATTTCTACAAAGCTTTTTCTTTGGAAAGAAAGTAAAGGATTTTATTTTAAAAGATGCTTGTAATAGCCTTCTTTATAAATGAAGGGATTACCTCCTACTGTATTTTATACAAAATGCATTTTTTTTCTCTAAAATACTTACTTGATATGATTTATAACTCATGAAGAAATCCAAAATAAATTTTAAAGAGGAATTACTGGCTGTAATAAAATAATTTGGTTTATTTTAAGAATGTTTTATCCTCTTTGCATGTGTTTTACAATATACATTTAGAAGGACAGGTAGTTTTGGAGGATTGTGGCTGCATTTAACCAGTTAATGACATGGACCAATTTGAGGCAGACAAATGCGTACAAATTTCAAAGATGAGAAAACAGTTTAAACACATGAGCAAAAAGGTGAAATGGGACTTAGGTGTTTAGGAGTTAGAGTTCACTTTACTAAACTAGGTATGTTCAGCCAGCGACTCACAACATCTGAATTTCGCTATCATATCGCTTAAGGGAAACTTGTTCAAAGAGCAGTTTGCAAAATCTTACTAAAGGCTACCACGAGAAATGCTCATCCTGGATTTCCTCTCATTTTCGGGGTGACACCGAAATCGCAGGCACGCAGCATCATTGTGACCCTGTTCCCATAAACTGGGACAGAGGTTTGAAGAGCCACCTTCATAACCTACACTATTCTATTCAGCCATTAATGTAAGCACCCAAGCAAACAAGCGTATGGTGCATAGCATGAGGGGCAAAGCACAACCTACCCAGCTTTCTCTCGATCTGAATTGTTTCCTTTTGGGATTTGGCCCCCCTTCTAGCGCCACACTTGGGACAGAGGTGTTGCTCTGAGCTGTACTCACGCAGGAGAAGCTCCCTTGCTAGCCTTGCTCAAATTCTTTCCCACTGCTGTGCAAGAACATGAGCTCAGGCCTCTTCTTCATCCTTCTCCATATTCACTGACCTTCCTAGTACATTTTAATTCTGTTGGGTTGGCCAAAAAGTCTGTGCGCACGCTGATGCGCGCGCGCGCGTGTGTGTTTTCCTGTAAAACAAAAGACATATTTTTTATTTTCACCATTAACTCCATTGGTTTGGATATTTTGAGTATGTCAGCTACCTCCCATGTGTTATAACATTGATTTTCTCAATTAATGTCTCTATTTGATCACTATCAACTCTAACTGGTATACCCGACCATGGAGCATCATCCAGTGAGAAATCTCTAGCACGAAACTTCTCAAACCACTTTTGACAGGTTCGAACTGTCACAGCACCTTCTCCATACACTGCACAAACATTCCTTTTTGCGTTGCAGTTGTGTTTTTAACTTTCTTGAAATAATAAAACATAATATGCCAAAAATGTTGCGTATTTTCTCTCATTTTCAATATTAAAATGGCTACATAAAAATTCACCAATTTTGATATGTTTTTTTAAAACTCATGCTGATATGACAGCTGTCACAATACAATCTAACAAAATTGTTTTGAATAAAGTTAAAGACAACTAAGAACTACTAGAGCCACCTTATAGAAAAAAACAAATGAACTTTATGGCCATCCCAATGGTAACTGATCATTCTCCCTTATCCCAGTCTCCTGGCTTTGTTTTCTCTTATAACTCTTTCATAATATATCTTCTCCACTCCTTTGAACCCAGCTTGGAAGATATCAGCCGTGTGATTACGTAGCCCTATATTTTCTCCAGTAAACTTATTGGACAGTGAGTGGTCAGTCTCTCCTGTTTGTAACTGTCCCAAGAGACCTTATGGGACAGATCTTCTAGGTTTGTTCTCCTTAGCACCAGCTCTCTCTGTAGTGGGATCTCTCAGGGTCCACGGATGCTGATCAAGTCTCTCTGCCTACACAATGAGATAGTAGGAGCTTTCCTAAAGTAAGTTTTGTGGCCCTTCTTTGCCAGTATGGCCACGTTCTCAGTGGTCTGGAACCAGCTGACTTTAGGAATCTAACCTGACAAATGCAGAGCACTAACTTGACACAGTAAAGTAGAAGAGGGTCTCTGGCACTTCAGAAATGAGTGGATTATGGCCTGCAAACTTTCAGGAAATGCCATGCCCTCTTTATTCCGAAGTCACAGTCAATATGACATAGTAGGATTCTGGGAGTCTCAAAATCCCGGCTGCAAAATTTATATTATGTATTTATATATCCTTCATGGACACCTTTCCTGTGAATTCCGTGAGATGTGCTATCTGAGCATGTGTTCATGAAGACATTCACTTTTTTGTTACTTCTTTCTGTTTATCATTTTGGGGACGGACACGGCCTTGGTTTTCAAGCCAGCCGATTCTTTCTGACGCAGTAAATCTCAAGGGGCCTCACTGCCCCTGTGAGAGGCGGTGCTAGTTGCGAGTTCCCAGGTGAAACCACATGTATTGAGGCAGATTGCCTGGGAACAAACAAGCAGACTGTATAAAGCTCCCACAGCAAATCTAAATCCAGGGGAAAGTTTTCAAGTCGGAAAGATGTTTTATTCAGGGTTGGATCACATTTCTTCCCCTAGCCTTCTTAATCAAACCAAAATGCCTTGAATGCTGACCATGAACCCAACAAGGTACTCCCTGCTGTGGAATTAATAACCTTTAAGTGATAAAAATAAAAATAATGTCACACTCAGATGGAAAGTTATTGTATCATGGTTGTTTTAATTTTTTTCCCATTTAGTTTCCTGCCATGATACATTTCAGAAAAGATTTCCAATTGTTCTGAAAAGTCAAGGGAAGGGAGGTTGTTTCTTTTTATAGTATATGATGGTCAATAAAAATGATAATGACTGATCTGTGATTTCTTCCAGGATTAGATGGGTTGGCTCCACTGCTACTGACCGATACCTGGGATGGGCCACGTTACAACTTCAGGGTGGGGAAGGGGGGCATACTTCTTGGAAAAAGTCCAGCCACCTCTAAAGGATGTTGATTGCTTGGTGATATATGGGAGCTCCATTAGGAGATTATAGGGGGTATTTCTGTGTGTGGAATGGGGTTCCCAGCAGATAGCAGAAGTGATGCTTCAGATCTTAAATATTTATCTTAACTGTGCTGAGCATGATTTCTATTTTGCTCTCTCTCATTCTTTCTCTTGTTCTCACTTTCTCATTTTCTCTGTATTCTGGAGTGATTTCAGAATCTTTTATTGCCACAGGTTATCACTGCGATAATTAATTATCATTGAGCTGACAGTGAAAATGTTAGTTACTGAATGGTATTGGTTGACAAAATGCCAGATAGAAGATAATTAATTATAATAGTGAAGTTCTGAAAAACAAAAACAAAAACCCCAAGTCCAGCAGAATGAACTTAACCATCAATCTGCCATCTGGCCTAGATTAAGGGACCGTCTGGGTCAGTGTTGAGTCACTCTTAAGTTCTCTGAGATGTCTCAGTAAAGGTCAGCTGTATCCATAACACTGTGGATAGGACCATATATAGTTCAGTGTCGGCTGTCTGTAATTTGACTAGGCTGAGTTATAAGGGAATTGGGGATAATGACGAAGAAATGGAAAAATGTGGGGGCAACAGAACTTGGCAGGACAGTGATCCTGGTCTAAGGAAGCAGGACCCATGGAGTGGAGTGTATATAAAATGTCAAGGAGCATGGTGAGCTTGAGTGTTGTAGAAGTGGAGTGCTAATGTCTGCCACAGTGTGGGACCAGGTGTTCAATTCAGTCACAGTAGAGCTCCCGCTGACAGCCAGAGAAATAGAAGGAGGGGACACTCTACCCTTACCTATCCTTGGCCCCTTAAAGAGTCTCAGTTGTTTCCAAGTGTTGGAGAGAGTGAAGGAACAGTTAGTAGACTTGGCTTTAATTTATAGGAATATTCAGAACAGGCAAATCTATAGAGACAGACAGTAGATTAATGGCTTCCCAAGGGTGGGATTTGGAGGGATGATGGAACTTCTCCCAAATTGATTGTGGTGATGGTTGCAGAACACTGTGAACACATTAAAACCCATTGTACTGTAGAGGTAAATTGTATAGCACATTCATTATATCTCAATAAATCTGTTAAAATATAAAATCTGAATAATTAATTAGTAGGTGATGCATTTGCCAGAGAGTGAACTCCCATGGGCAAGAGCTCAGACTGATTTATATCTACCAGAGAGACTGTAGATCCTCCCACATGCTAGGCAGTCAGCATGTTTGCGGTAAAGAAAACGATTCAAGAGAAGGCCATTCATTTTGCGATAAGGTTACCACAGCGCTGTGGAAGCGCAGAGGCAGCCCACATCTGTATGGAAGAATCTGGGGACTCTTGATAGAACCATTAGGCTTGGAACTGAATTTTGAAGGATAATGAGAAGTACAGCACGCAGGTGAGGAGGGCAAAGGCTCATCAGGCAGATGGACAGCCTGGGTAAATGTGGAGGATGGAAGACCAAGCTGACTCAATTGGCAAAGCCAGAGCATGTGACTGGGGAGACGGCAAGAAATTAGCCTAGAAACAAAAGTGGTGGCTGGATCTTGAAGTGATTTTTTTTTATACCTTTGGACTTTAGCTTATGTTTTCTCAAAATGTGCTTTAAGGAAGTGCTTCTTAAATTATCTGAGGTAAGGGCCAGGATTTTATTATTATTATTTATTTTAATGTGTCATGAATTGACACTTAAAAAAATCATAATAATGATGAATTACTAAAGAAATGAAGTGAGAATACACATTAGCAAACTGATAATGCTCCTGGCAGTACTGTCAAGTTGCTATAGGATTTTTCTAAAGCCTGGTTCTCAGTTTCCATTTTTTTCTTATTGCAGATAAGTAATTAACACTTTGTGAACCAGCACTGGTTCACAAACCTCATTTTGAGTAGTACAGTCTAAAGAACTCATCCCTGTGATCAGCTGTGTTTAGGTAACTTTGGGCATTTTTTCTCCCTCATCCTCTCCCAGGATATGCATAAACTGCATTATCAAATGAAAGAGCTCTAAGAAATCTCTAGTAAGTAAATTGGCTTCAATTTGTTTCAGAGAGCATTTATAGTTTTTCTTCCTTCATTTATTCATTCATTCATTCATTTCATCTTTCATTAAGCAAATGTTTCCCGAGTGCCCACTGTTTTCCCAGCAACATTCCAGGCACTGAGGGTAAGGAAAGAAGACCCTGCTATCTCACTGGAGGGAACTGACAATAAAAAAACTATTTAAGACATATTAGAGAGTGTCCTGGCTGGTGTGGCTCAGTAGATGGAGTGCCAGCCTGCGAACCAAAGGGCCGCCATTTTGATTCCCAGTCAGGGAACATACCTGGGTTGCAGGCCAGGTTCCCGGTAGGAGGCGCAGGAGAGGTAACCACACATTAACATTTCTCTCCTTCTCTTTCTCTTTCCTTTCCCCTCTCTCTAAAAATCAATAAAATGAAATCTTTAAAACTAAAAGAAATATTAGAGTGATTTAGATCATCATAAATGGTGGGGTGACAAGTGAAAGAGAAATGGTCTCCGATAACTAGTATTGCAGTTGAATAAGTTATCACTGGAAAGATGACATTTGGGTAAAAACCAATAGTGAGAGAGCAAATCTTGCAGATATGGGGTGGGAAAGAGAGTACTTAGGCAGAGAGGGAGATGTGTGCAAATGTCCTGAGGCAGGAGGATACCTGTGAATTTGGGCAAGACTGAGAACAAAATGAGTAGAGAGAAGAGAGGTGAGATAGAAAGTCTTGGTGGGGGGGAGCAGTGGTTAGAGGTGGCTAGACCACACAAAACCCTGTAGTCCTTTGTAGGATATTGGTTTTTACCAACTTTGTGGATTTAGGATTGGAAGTCATTGGAGGGTTGGATCAGAGGACTGATTTCATCCAACTTAGTTTGCACAGAACCACTCTGGTTGCTCTGCACAGAAGAAATGAAAAGAAACAATGCTCTAGGCAGGGCTTCCTGTGAGAAAATTATTGGAGAAATTCAAGCTTGAGATGGACAAGGTTCAGAACAAAGTGAAAGTAATGTGGCGGGGGGGTGACAGTGGTTGGAGCCTGAATATCCTTTCCAGGTAGTCCACACACATCAACTTATAGACTGGATGAGGAGTTTGAGAGGAGACAAGAACACAATGCATTTGATCTCAGTAATGAGACGCATTCACCTGTCCTGAACCTGAGGGAGACCGAAGAAGGAGATTTGGAATTGGCACTATCGGCAGCTCCGTTTTGAACTGGAGAACCTTGAGATGCCTAATAGACATGAAAGAGGAAATGCCAAGTAAGCTGTTGGCCACATGAGTCTGGAGGGCAAGGGCGAGGGCCCAGGTGGAGACACACTTTTGGGAATTGTCAGCACTTTATGTGGTATTTAAAGCTATGAGACTGGATAAAGACCAGAAAGGGTGTGGATATAGACAGAATAAAGAAGTCCAAATCTAGTCCCCAAGGGACTGCCTTACTAGGAGCAAATAGGGGTGAAGCGAAAGAGCAGATCAGACAGGAAGAGCAGCAGGGGGAGGAATTAGGAAAACTCATGTGTTTAGATGTCACCAACTAAATATAGAATGTGTTTCTGGAAGGATGGAGTGTTAGACCCTACCAAGTACTGCCAAAGGTCAGGTGAGCCTCAGGTAGAGAAGTGGCATGTAATTTAGCAAAGTTAGCACCACAGGTGGCTTTACCAAGAGCAGAAGCGGTGAGTGTAGAGGAGAAAGTCTGATTGCAATGTGTCCGGGAGCATTCTGGGGAAAAGGGATTGAAGAGAGAGATCAGAGATACTCTTTGGATAAATTTGGGACAGTAGCTGGAGGGGACGGGAGAATAAGTGAGGCTTTGATGGTGATGATGATGGGGGCGGTAAAGCCAGTAGTTTTGGAAAGGAAATGGCAACATGTTTCTGTGTTGATGAAAACAGTGCTGATGTAGGCGGAAGAGGGACAATATCTCTGAGAAAGCAGGAGGCATGCCTTTTACCTAGGAGTGGCTTCTAAGGACTGGGAGGAATGTGAGCGCAGGTGAAAGTGGGTGAGTGCTCTCGTTGTGGAAGCTGGAGGAATTTCTTCTTTGATTGCTTCTCCTTGTTCAGGAGGCTTTAAGCTGAGATTGAGGATGGAAAAGGTATTAATAATCCAAAATGAGAGATGACATGAACCAATTGTCTAGGCTAGTCACTTCTACTAATGTGGTCTGATGACCCAGAGGTATTGAGGGACCCCTTATATTACTGATCATGAGCTTCTTGTGAGACATGTTGCCATGGTTGTGTTATTTATGTCCACTACTCCTTTTCATATAACACTATGTCCTATCCGCTGAAACTCTTTGTGAGGTACTCACTGCTTGAAGTCACAGGTGGAAGGAAGGCTTTAGGCAGGACATCCATGTGGTCAAATGTACAGAGTAAAAGGGACACTCTGACATCTGCATGTAGGGTGGATTCATAGGGAACGCGGGGGAGGGCTAGAGCTTAGGTAATAGGCTACCGAGTGAGTCAGGCAAGAATTGATGTGAATGAGTGGAGACTCTTTCGTTTGTGTGCGTCTACATGTAATTGAGAGAATGTCATATTTGAGAAGGCATTCCCTTTTTCCATAGGGTGATAAACGAGTGCATCACTTGCAATCCTATGTATCAGATGGTTTTGGCATTTGCTTTAGATGAAGCTTTTTCTGGGTCTGCCATATGCCAACTCTGCCTACCCCAGCATCTCCCATCTGCCTCTGCACTCTCTGAGAGGCCGATCTATAGGAAAGAGGGATGCTGGCCAGCTAGTGTGATTTTTATTTGCATGAGTAGACTAGTCTTGTGCTATTTATATTCCACTGTTTTCTATCCCCACAACTCTCCAATACCAGAAGAGCTTTCTTATCAAGATGAAGGCATTTCTGATTGTTTTATGGAATTCTTTTTATTGAGGGAGAAACCTAGAAGAGGAGGAATTGAGATAGTAAATGATGGTAAAGAATTATCTGAAAAGATTACTCAGTGAGAATTGGGAGCTGGAGATTTGATTGTTTTCATCTCATTTTGGAAAAATTCAGACAAACATAGCTGGTATGCAAAAAAGGCATTCAGCCTGAAGGGAAGGAAGAGAGAAGGGACCCACAAGCTGCCAACAAGGAATTAAAAGAGAACAGGAAATACAGCCCAGAGCTCGGTCAGTCTGCTAGGGGGGGTCCAGGAGCAGCGGGAGCAGATAACAAATCATCATAAGCTGTGACCTGATTCATTCAGTGGGAATTGAAAACGGGAAGCAGAGGAAGAGACCTAGACTCCACTAAATGAAACACTTCTTTTATAAAGCAGATTAGTAAATGGAAGGAGAGTGAGAATGATAAAGTTTGATATAATTGATAGGATTTCTTTTACATAACTGAAGGAGGTAAGGACAAAGGCCACAAGAGATCACCACATTCAGAATTTGACTGATTTGAAATGTTTCTTCAGAGGACAAGATGTAGAAAAAGCTCAGGACAGCTTGGATCCCCTGGGTGAGCAAGGAGTATAATATGAAGAGGTTTTCCTTGGAGTTCTTAAACAACCCATCTTGAGCTCTTTGGGAATCAGCAAATTGATGAATAGCATCATAGCCTGTGATTTATCACACAAAATGAACTACAGGTAACTCTGCAATGGGACAGCCACTCCAGCTATGTGGTCATAATGGGAGCCGCAGAGGCTGCATCCGGCTAGCTGGCCCCACAGAAAAAGCTTCCTGAGTTTATCTGCTTTTCTTGGAAATAGATGCAAACATACCCCAAGAGTGACTCAAAGGTGAAGGTAGCTAACGTAATGTTCCCTAGACCAAGAGTCTACTAAACTACCTTCTTTAAGTTATTCGAGTTTGTAAATGATGTAATAGAAAAGAAGGAATCAACCCTTCTTTTAGCAAAATGGACAAAGAAAATCTGCAATGCAAAAATTACCCTTTTGTGTAGTGTTTAGCAATCTGGACCTTTCCATTAGTAGTAAATGAATTTTTAAATATTTAGAAATTTAATTTAATGTGTGTTAGAAATTATGTAACAAGTGAATCACATCTGTGATTTCATGGATATTATTACTAAGACATTCTTAGTTTTAAAGAATGTGTTTATTTAAAGAAATATGAAGTTAAAAAAATATAATGGTATGTAGTAGACTGATATGATAAAAATCTGACCTAGGTAAACAGTGTAGTTGTACCAATAAATATGAGTAACAGCATAACAAAGTTATCTCAGAGCAATATTGTACCATTGTTCAAACTTGCTTAGATTAATAGAATATGTAAACAAATTCTGATGTGACTACAAAAAAAGTAGTTTGGCAAACTGAAAAGAAAGTCTTTATGAGCAGATAAATCTAGATTCAGCTGTTGGCTTTACCCATTTTTTTTTTCTTTCTCAATGGGTTTAGGGAAATTGTTTGATGTCCCTGTGACTAAGTTCCTCTATTGGGGGGTAATACCACACAGATTGCTTAGCAAACGCTTCACCTCGTGAAGGCACTGAAGAAATTCTGTCACTATTATTACAGATAGAAAACCAAGGTCAGTTTTCTTCTCTCTGTGTTAACCAGCAGATTACGAAGCATTCAGAAGCATGACAGAGGGAGATAGATAGAAAACAGGACAAGATGTAGAATCAAAAGATCTGGGTTTAATTTACAGGGTCAGAGTTTTTCACTTTCTAAGTATGCAATTTAGCCAATGTATTTATTTCTGTCTTACTCCAATGTGGAAAACCCTGACTGGTAAGGGTACACAGTTATACCTACAGCCATATGTAAATGTACACAAGGTGATGTCTATAAGACTATCGCATACATATGACCATATTTATAAAGAAGGGCAGAGAGCATGAGAGAAAAAAGGATGACGAGAAGAAAAGAAAGAAAGGTTATTGGGGAAAGATAGATAGTTGGCTCACAGCCAGAAAATCTCGATTCAATTTTTAGCCTTTGAAACTGAAGGAAGCTTTAGTTACCTTATCTGTAAAATGATGCAATAGAAGCTGTATCAGTCGGATTTTTTATTATCTATCTATCTATCTATCTATCTATCTATCTATCTATCTATCTATGAATTAGTTGCATAGAGTAAGTGCTTAATTAATGTCAGTCCTGTTTTGGTTGTTTTCTGTAACAACCAAGCTCTCTGCTGTGACCTAATGAGGCAGAGCTGATTTTAGTGGATTGTGACTCCCTGGTGCATTTGGAAAAACAAAGCAAAGGAAAATTGAGTTTACAAGGTAATCAGAGACAATTTCGGAGAGATTGTAATAGACACAGGTCATTGCCTGGATTCTGTCTTCTCTAGAAATCAGCCCTTGTTTCACAGGGATGGGACCTCAACAGCCGGGGGAGGTGGGAAGAGGGTGTAATTTGTTCTTTGCCCGGAGCTGATTGGGACAGGAGTAGACACATCTGACCCAAGCCAATTCAATTTGAAGAAAGACAAAAAATAGGAACAATTGAATAGACTCACATTAATTGCTAGACAGAAAGTCTACTTCAAAGTCTCTGCTAGGCTACTAGGCAACCCATTGCATCTGTTTGCCTGGGATTGGGGGACTTCCCCAGAACTTGGGACTTTTGGTGCTAAACTGATGCAGCCCTGGATAAAGTAGGGTGGTAAGTCACCCTGTGAGCTGCCCTGTTCACTGCCCTACTCAAAGACTGATTATCAAAGTTTTCCTTGAATTCCTACCCTGGTATTCTTTCAATAACTGTATTTTAAAGCTTAAACTATGCAGAATCAAACCAAAAATAATCTTTTAAAAATAGAGTACTATATGCCAAAAAAAAAAAAAAAAAGGACTGAAGAAACAGGGGAAACGTCAATATAAAATAAAAACCAATACAAGCTATTGACCTTGAGTGCAACTCTTTTTTTGTCCCTGATCTTTGTGCTAGAAAACTACTGTTTAGTTGAGCTTGCAAAAAGAATGCATCTTCTAATACTCCTTAATATTTAGTGAATTATGTTAGTAAATTGAGAAGGTTTCTCTCCTTACTCTGCTCGGAAAATTGACTCATTATCTCTGTTACAGAAAGGGTGGAGGGTGTCTTAGCATCAGAAGCATTTTACCCTGAAGACCTGATGATGAATCAGGAATTCGATCAGGCTGTGTCTCCAGTGAATTGCACTGTCAAGTAATGTTAATAGAACCAACAGAAGCCTCGCTCACAGTCTTCTCGAGCGTTACCGTGCCTTAGAATCTCTCTGGGAGCCAAACATTCCGTCTCTTGGGCCTGAATGGAGTCTGAGACAGGGCCCTAGAATCTAGAGTTAATGAAGTGCCCTAGTCCCCTTGCTGCTCAAAGTGTGATGGTCCAGTGGCATTAGTGTCACCTAAGGGCTTGTAAGAAAAATAGGGTTTCAGGCACCACCCTAGACCTACTAAATCAGGATGTGCTTTTTAGCACATTTAGCATGTTTGAGGTGGGGCTGCCCTTGGAGATTCTGATGCTGCGGCCTCAGAGCCGCATGTTGGGAAAATATATATTCTAGCGTCTTCTGGGTCACAATAACAACAGTAGTAGTTAATATTTTTGAGTGCTTATTATGATCCAGGCATTATTTTAATACTTTAACATGACTTAACTCCATTAATCTTCATAAACCACCTCTTAGGGGTCATTGTTTTCAGATGAGGAAATGGAGGTGCCAAAAAAAGAAAGTTCCCAGACTCACCAGCAGGGGAGCCATTGACATAACTTCAAAAGCAGGTGGTCTGTCAAAGGTGGGTGTGAGTGCTGAGGTATCACTTACTCTTGCTTCCTCCGCAAACAGGTTTGCCAGTAAAAGGGGATGGGACCACATGCAGTCAGTTATGTAGGGAAGGCGTCCCTCGTGCCCCCAAAATTAAGAGCTATAAGACATCTTTTGCTGATACTGAATGCAAAATATGCTTTCTGGGGATTCTGTGCGGCTTCAGTCTCCTCCCCTGTGATACATGGAGATGTTGCGAAGCCTGAAGGAGCTTCCTGAGGCAAAGAGCATTGCCAAGAGCGGGACTGGCATGGATGCGGGACTCAAGGGAGTGTCACAGTGTGAATGCGTGAGGACCTTGGAGTGTGAGAAGCCTGGACCGGACTGCGCAAGACTCTCAGCTCTGCTAATTGGTTAGTCCTCTGTAGAGCTGTCACCAAATTGTGCCTCAGTTCCCGCGCCTGTAAAATGAGGTGACTAAAACCCACCTTCCAGGATTGCTAGGGTAATTAAGTGAGATTATGTGCGTGAGGTAGCAAACCGCCTGCTGTTCCATAGAAAGAATTCAATTAGTGATTACTACTTATATTTTCCTGTCACCATCATTTTTACCTCAAATTTTAAGCCATTATCCTCTTCCAGATAACTATGATGTCTCAGCATTGGAAGGGATCTTAGAAGTTCTAAGTGTTTCTCCCACTTGTCACACCCCCGACACGGACTATGCTATCAGGACAACTGACTCATATTATTACCATGAAATGAGCCTCCACCCCCTAAAACAAGAGGACCTTCCTCCTCAAGCCTCGTACTAAAATGACTGCCCCAGGCAGTAGAAAATAATGTTTTGGTGGCTGAACGACATACGTCTATGGCAGAAGCAGGACTCAAAATCATTTTTCTGACTTTAAGCTCTTTCACCTCCCCATGGAGTTGAATTCACTTGTATTATAATATTTTCTAGGATACTGTGCCACCGTGGATGTTTGAGGCAGTGATCATGTTTTACAAATGCTTTACCGCTGACATTTCACCTTATGCTACTGCTATTCTCAGCTACAAAGTGCCAGATGGGAAAGCGATCTTGTTACTCTTCACTCAGAAAAAGCAGCAACTATGGAATGAAAACTGGCTTCAGGTTACAAAGAACCACTTGCTGTTATCACATGTCTAAGAAAACTCTCTCATCATCTGTGATTAGGACATTGCATTTCATTATCAAAAAAAAAATTGATATTCTTTTCAAAGTATAAAACATCTCTCCTATACTATTAACATTCACTATTATGTCATATCAGTTTTACTCTTTGTTAAAAACCATCCATTTGTCCTCATACCTGCAAGCAGAATATCTAAAGCTAATGTCCTAATTTCTCACCTTTGGAAATACCAGATTATCTTGTTCTTGATACTTTGAAATAATCATAAATAGTGATTGGCATATGATAAAATCTCAATAAGTTAACTTCATGAAAAATAGCTTACATTTATACAGCAATTAAAATTCCCAAAGCCTTCACATGTTTTTACTTGATCCTTATACTATTCCTATGTTTAGCAAGGGAAATATTATTGTCAAGCTCATTTTATAAATGAAAAGTGGTAGCACCAATATGAGGAAATCCATCAGACTGTCCAAATCCACTGACCTAGCAAAGTGTCAGACTGCGAAGATCAAGTGGAAACTGATTCAGATGAAAAATCAAAAATTGGCAGTGCCTATTAGATACCTCAGAGGAGTTCAGTGTGAACCCTAAGAGTCCCGGGACATGGAAATGAAGTTGGAAGTTGTTAGTATATTGATGGGTTTTACACTATAAGCCTGGATGAGGTCTTGAAGAAGGTAAGTAAAGATAGAAAAAAATGCTGTGTGAACTGAACCCTGAACCCCAGGGCTCAGAGGTGGGAATGTGACAAAGGACCAGCTAAGAAGAATAATGAAAGCTATATAAATGTCTAATCCAGGGGTGTCCAGCCCTTGGCCCAGCGGCCACATGTGGCCCAGAGTGGCTGCGAATGTGGCCTAACACGACATTGTAAATTTACTTAAAACATTACTTAGTTTTATTACTGTTTTATACTAAGTTTTATTACTTAGATATGCACACTTTCTATATTAGTGATCACACACTTGGGACCTGCTTGATGATTTTGAAGATCATCAAAAGGGCCACTGCATAATGAGTTATTATGTGAGGATGTTTTTGCTTATCTGTGGTGGCGGATATCACAGAAATTATGCATGGACCTTTTTTTTGCTCTTCAGTTTTCATTGGTGTTTGTGTATTTAACGTGTGGCCCAAAGATGCCAAAACATTGGACACCCCTGGATCACTGTGTTGTCCAACTGAAAGTAAAATAATATTACATGTCAACTATAATTATAAAATAAATTTTAAAAAATTATAACAAATAAAATAAACTGAGGAAAAAAGAAGTAGTATGGGAGCTGTCTGTGAGAATGGAAGAAATTAGCTAATTGTATTCTGAATAATAAGGAAAGAGATTTATAAGGAAAGGAAGTGATTTGCATGTTCCTGATATTCCAAGTAAGATAAGGTCAGAACATTACTTCTTAAATTTAACAGCGTAGCAATTATTATAGACCTTGCTACAAGGAGCTCTTTCCAATTGGAATAAATTCAAGAGAGAACAGGAGGAGAGGACTCGGACCTGCCAAATGTTACCCCATTGGAAAACAAAGGGTGGGGACTAAAGGTCCTGTCTGTTTAGTTGAAGCATCGCTGATACTTTGTCTTCAAGGGGTAAGATCAATCAGGACTTTGCTATCAGTGGTGACATTATAAACCACAAGCACCTGGAAAGAATTACTACCAGCCTCACTCTTTTCCCTTCTGGGAATCTTTGCGTGCACTGGACAGGAAAGGGTCCGGTGTGGCCTCTCATTCTACTTGTCAGGGGTCGCCTCTCCCTGGCTGTCACTGGCCCGGTCTGGAGTGGAAGACGAGACTGCTGAGAACAATTTCTTGATCTCAGCAATAATGCCGGAAAAAGTTGAAAAGTTGAAAAACAAGGGAAAAAGAAAACAAAAATAAAGCATAAGTTGATAAGCCATAGAAAGTAGGACTCATCTTGAGCATCATACAGTTTTCAGTAGATATTTGTAGGTGTTTTCTTAAATGAAGTAAAGTTGCCAGGTTATCTTTTCTTCATTAGGTTTTCTCCCCAGATCCTCCACAACTACTTTGCCACTCTCCTTCAGATGCTCTGTCTTCAGTATACCCGACCTGGTATTTGAAATAAACAAGCATGTACAGTGATTTGAAAGTAATCATAGAAGGATGAGTGGTTATAACAGAAAGATACAGGGAGGGTGGGGTAGGGGTGGGGGAATCTGTTAGTAGCCCTTGATCTTTCTTCTAAGGGGAGAGGGGAGAAAAAAGGTTCGGGGAGGTTGTATAATGTGCTCCACGTCTGTGCTGTCTGACTCAGTGCATCATTCTTCCAATCAATGACAGTCCTAGGAACTCGTGAATGGACGATAGGGAAAGGGAAATTGACAAAGGCATTGTAAACAAGGGCAGATGGAAAGCCCCTGAAGCAGGGAGAAAATTTAAATTTGACATGGAAGGTGACAGGCAGCCCTGGGGGTTTGAGAAAGAGAAGATGATCAAAGCTATGAGCAAGGAAGATGATTTTTGACAGTCTTTGGTAGATTGGATATTTCATAATATAACAGTGTTTGAGGGCTTGGGGAAAATAATTTTATCTCCATAGGTTTTATTTGTATAGTTTCAATATTATATAAATTGCTCTACATTCTAGGAATTAGACTCTTCGATTTGTTCTGCTTTCTTTCGAGAGGTCATGAAATTGAGTTATGTGACTGACACTAAATAGCTCAAACCCAATCATTTCATTTGCCTTAGCACAATTTTCCCAATAAAGAAATGATGCTGAGATTTATTCAACTTGAATACTACTGATTTCCTCAAGTTATTAGCAAAAAAAAAAAAATGGAAATGCGATATTGTTTGAATAGTAGATGTGTTAATACAGAGTAATTACCTTGATTGAAAATGAGCGGTTCCGTCAGGCAGACGCCCAATTTCTCCGTGACCCGTCAACACCGACTGTCCTTTAATACACTGGAAAATTACTAGGCACAGTCGAAATAACAAAGCAATCACCGAAGCCTTTGTTTAAAGTCCCTCTAGAGACTAGGACAAATGAAATGATTACAGTAATTTGAATAGTCGAAATTTTGTAACCAGTCTCTTAGAAAAACAATCTCCCAATTAATTGAGAATTGATAGCTTCTGATATTTCCTGAAATAGTTTCTGCATTCAGAATATTGATCTGCACTTCTCTTCAGTAGGTTACCTGAGAAAAGGTTATTCTCATTATGGCGAACAGATGAAAGACTGTTCTTAAAAGCATATGCATGTTAGTCTTTCAGATTTATGGGAGGAAGGGGCCTGAGATGCAGTACCAAGTGAGTGAGACACGGCGAAATGGTGCATTGTCTCCTGCCTAATTTTGCATCACAAGAAGACAGAACCCCAAAGCGAAAATTCAGCCCAATAAGTAATGCCTGAGCACTCCCATTGCCTAGCAATCTAGTAGGTTCGGGGCATGAGAGAAAAGAAGAAATTTATTGGGGGCAAATAGCTATGGTAGGGAGAACTCTGCACTGAAATGAGAATTGTTTTTTCTTTCCTTTCTTGACTCCATGGGAAGGATTGAAGGCCACGGTCACGTGTCGTCTTGGCGCTCTGACTTGCTGCTTTGCGAAATGGCAGCCCGGGCCCTCGGGAAGCCCTGGCTATTCACCAGGAACTGAGGGTCCAAACAGAAATGTGCCCTGAGGCCCTGACCCGAATGAACTCACAGAATAGTGGTTTTCATCTGAATACTGAGCCAGCCAATGAATGAGGTCACTGTTCTGAGCCATGCCATGTTCCGAGTAGTTTTGCAAGAATTATTTTTTAAACCTTCATGGCAACCCCAATAGGTATGTGATATATTTATTCCCATTTTATAGGCATGGAAATGAGGCACAGATCGGTTAAATAACTCCCCCCAAATCACATGGCTGGTAAATGCAGAGATGTCTCTGACCTGGATTCTCAGATTTTCAGAAGAATTGATTGCAGCCCCTAAATCACGGAAGATGTGGCAAGGTAGAAGGACGCAGAAGTTTTGTGACTGTGTTTTGGAAACAATGCCCCTCTGTGCATGTGTTAGCGATTGTTAAACCAAGGAAAGATAAATAAATCAAAAGTTAAGTCCCAAACGGAAATGTCTAAAAACATATAAAAATGTAAGTAAAAGAGAGTTGTATGAATGAAAAAGAGACCACATACTAACTCAGGGGTGGCCCATGTGGTGGGTCTTACAAACTCAGAGACCTAAAGTAACCACATAGGATGGCCTGAAATTAAAGTTCTTAACTAAAAGCTGTTCATGGCCGGCCATCATGTCCTAGGTTGGTATCCTCCCTGATAAAAGCCAGTCTTTACCTTAACTGCACCTGTTCATTGCATTTTTGCATCTGTGATAACATACCTTTGGAATGTCAGGGTAATGTCCTTTTTCTAGAACCCTCAGGGCACAGTGACCCACCAGAGCAGAGAGCACAGAACCCCTCCTTGTAACTGTTGTCGTGTTAATTGTTAACTGTGAACTATCCTATAGGCACCAATGTAAAAGAAGTATGTGTGTATTCCTTTTCCTCTTTATCCAATCCCAGAGATGCCATGCTTTGCTTTCTCCCACCTCCCCAATCTATCACCAATGGATTTTATGTAACACTTTTACACCTCCTCCTTTGATCATAATGTATAAACCAAGGTGCAAAACTACCATTCTCTGGAGCATTTTCTCAACCCACTGAGATTTTTCTTCCTGGCAATTGTCATCAGTTTGGCTCAAATAAACTCAGAAAAATTCTCTCCAGGTTTGGACATCTCTTGTGTTGGCAGTTGTCTAGAGGAATTACCTCGGGGTTCTAGGATATAGCAATGCTTTGTAAAATATTCCTGCACCTTCATTCAGAGCCCCTCTGGCTTCAGTATTCCTGGGAAGAAAAGTAAGGACAAGATGTTGCCCAGTTTCAGATTCAGAATATCTCGCCCTTGGCATCCATCGGGACAGTCCCAAAGTCGGCACGTGCTTTTCATGACATTGAGTTCATCAACTCCAAGGAAGAATTTGGGTTGGGCATGAGGAATGAAGTGATGAACCCCTTTGGGGCAGGAGGGTAACACATTTTAAATGGAGAAACAGACCATCCAAATGCTTTCACTTGTGTTTCAGAAATAAGCCTCTCTGGTGTTGTCAGGATGGAATAGTAAAGACATGCTCGAGAGCCCTGACGGTGGGCTGCTGTTGTGTCCATTCAAACCTATTTGCAGAAGCTGCATTTGTAAACAAAGGCAGATCACAGGTACTTTAAGGTCAATGCAAAGCTGAAGTATAACCAGTTTTAAGCATAGCATTTACTAAAAGACACTGTTAGTGACAAGGTGTCTGCAGACGTATAAGGTTAGGAATTGGTTTTGATTCAGCTACTGGAACAGAAAAAGAAATCTATATTTGTGATTTTGGTATAGCTCCCAGCTTCTAGAAAATGTGCCCTTTATTAAGAGGATGAAAAGAGACATTTTTGAAATTTGCTATCCAGTGTCACTCCTCAATTAACTTCTATTCATTCAGCCAGCCAGGATCAATGTTCAGCTCATTAAAAAGAAGAGGCTTCCTTTTCTGTTCCCTTTGCTGTTATTGATATTGTTAATCATTTTAATTAGTGGCTTCCCATGATTCCAGTCAAGTCCAATTAGACTCAAACCCAGTAAACAATGAAGAGGTGAAAACAGCAGCTCAAAACATGGATTAACCTCACTAGTATAAAATGGAAACAGTTGCATTTAAATCCTTCTATTCACCTTCAAACAATGGCATTTCCTGGCCCCACTGACTATGATAGCATCTGGTTGCTTCTGTGGAATGTAATCCGCGGCCTTAGCTTTCAAAGACCCTCTGTGCTCCTAATACATATGTTTGCTTGTCCGCGCGTTCTCCATCGTGCTGCAGTTTACATTTCTCCATGCCAGCCACCACAACAGTTTGCATTTTGTGTCCCTCCTCTGTCCTCCTCTTCTTCCATGTGCATGTGCCCTTGCCCTTCTCTGCCCTCAGAAAGGTGCATTCTCCTTTGGAAAAGAAGAATTCCCACTCTCGATGATGTAAGAGAAGTTCAGTGCGCATATTTTCAGGCAACCACAATGTATCTGTCCTGAATACAATACAGAATTATTGTATAAGGCACTTTTTATATAATTCCCTTAACAACTCTAGGAGGTAGTTACTTCTGTTACTCCCTTTTAGATGCAAAAACTGATGTTTCAAAAAGAAGTAATGTTATCAAGCTAGAAAAACTTAGACGACAGATTTGAATTTAGCTCTTCTGTATGGTCCCAGAGCCCAAGTGCTGAACTCCTATTTCAGATTTATGGTGGTCTTTTACTTAAGAACAGATTCAAGACAGTCTCTCAGCAGGGAAATATCCAAGCACTAAAAAGTCATTAAAAATTTTCCTTAGAATAGCTGCAATTAATGATATTACTTTGTGTTTTTTTTTTAGTGAGAACATCCAACCCATCCTCACTTCTCTATCTGCCAAGTGATGTGGCACATACTATTGTATAGGTGAGCCAAGAAGTTTGATTGGCATTCCTAAGTCTACAGAGTAAACAATTTCAATCCCTTAGAAACTATTCAGTTATAACAAGGACATCTATCTTATTACCTCAAAACTTTATGATCTATTCATTTTAAATATGTAATATGGAAGACCCCGAAAAGCAATGATTGGATTTGAATCCTGGCTGTAGTATTTAAAGCCTGGGATTTCTTGAGCAGATTACTTACCTTTTCTGAACTGTGGGTGTGGAAGCTAGTAATAAAAAAAAAAAAGATGAATGAATTGAACCCAGAAAATGACCACTATAAAATTTGCCTTGCAATATTTTTTGAATTTTTTGTAGAATTAACTGAGCATATATGCAAATGTGTCTGACCTATTGTTTTTTCTTAATAAATGGCAGTGTTCATTGTTGCTACTTATTTATCCTGCATTATATGTAAAGCTTTTGGTGGATTTTATGTATGGAATCAGGTAGATGGTAGGTTTCAACAAGGCAGGATGTCAGGAGACTGTGAGAGCCAATAGCATCAATCCAACGAAAGGGATTCAGACAGAAAGGAAATTGGATAAGGCAGAGCATTACTCTGGCCCCTGAAGATAAGAGTGGAAGGCTAGGCCTGATTGAAAAGATCAAGATAATTAGCGCAGCAATTATTAACAATCAGAAACACGTATATCTGTCAGCTGTTACCACAATAATGCTAAGAAACAACTTTAAAATACAGTGCTTAGAAGAGTATTTATTCTCATACCATTTTTGCTGGGTCTAAGATGAGCTCAGCCATCTCTCTTATGCTGTGCGCCCGCCATGCTTGGCTAAAGGCTGGAGGTTCAGTCTAGGTCAGTGCCATAGATTCTTGTTCTGGAGCTCGGGCTCTAGACACCAAGTCATAAAAGAGAGAGCTCAGTTACGCAGCGTGGATCAAACGTAGGTTTACGTTTAGGAGGACACAGAAGACAGAGTTTGTTCCTCTATTATTATCTATTAATTATTGTATCATTTTCCATATCAACAGTTGTAAAGCTACTCTTGCCCCCCCTTGCATATATGCACACTCCAAGCTTCTCGCTTGCATCAGGTCTTCTAATAGCCTGTTGGACCAAGCAAATCACGTGGCTTCATATACTGACTTACGCTCCACTCACCGTCAGACAGTAATATAGATACAGAATTTTATCACAGGGGAATGGAGAATTGGGATCAATTCTATCACACAGAGGTTAAAATCGGGGTGACAGTTAAGCTCGTGGAACCTTCGAACTACTGATTTAGAGGTCCTCCTGCTTCCTCTGCAGAAGGTCCAGACTTACCGGAGAATTTAGACCTGAAACTTAGGCTTGGGTTGAGAGACCGCAACTCTAGGAATAGGATGAAAATCGCACTAGGAAAAGGACAAAGCAGCCCAGTTATCACCAGGGTTCAGCTGTTTGGCCTTGGGATTTCATTTGTTTACCTGTGTCAGAGTTGCTGGTACGCATTGAGGGAGCTACTGATTACCCATGCATTTCCCTTCCTGATTTTTTTCTGCAGGAACTTCATGTCTAACTTTTTTATTTTCTATGCCTTGGACAGCATTTGTAAGCACAACGTAGAAAAATCAGCGGCTTCACCGTTGGCACTGGACCTTTCCCCAACTCACTAATTCGAATAGTGATAGTGAGATGCAGTAAGATCGTATCTCCTTTTCTTGTTCTCATGAATAGGCGCACTCTTTAGGGCTGTTAAACATCATAACTTCTGCTATATGTTTGCGGTTCACGTCTTCCCCAAAATCAATATGTGTGGAATCAATTCTGATTTAAGTGCTCTTCAAGTACCATTACGCTTTGCTAAACTGAGATGCCTTCTTATGGTTAAAGAATGAGAAGCATTAGGTTTTATTGGGAACTTGTGCTGGCTTTTGGGAGAAATGACTGTGATTATTCATTGAGCAGCTTGAGCCTAATCTGGTTTCCTGACTTAGAGTTACGTGGCCTGCCCAGGATGATGCCTTCTTGATGTAGTTTACTCCAGAAGAGGACACTCCCCGCCTCCATGTCTGTGCTCCTGGAAGATTATTCATACATATGTCTATGGTAGAATTTTGAATGTATTATGAATATTCTTATATCTCTGTTCTCTAATGAGATTATGAGAACAATATGGTAGACACAGGGCATTTATTTATGTGCATACCTAGTAGCTGACACGTTTATTAATAAGATTTCATTAAGTGACTAATCTTTGCGGCTTTGGGTATACCATACCAAACAATTTGATCGAGACTTCAAACATAAATCAGATTTTTTTTGTCTGTAGTCTTCCATATCTGTGTTTTCATTACAGCTGAGATAATGGTGATTTGTGGGTACCAATCTGCCTTGGAGGCTTATAGTTCAGACTTTAATCATTTTAATCAAATGACTGTGCTCTTAGAATGTATTACTCCATCTTGAAACTGGATCCCCATTTGAGGCTTCCCCCTATACTTTCTTGTACATTTTCATTCCTCATGTTCTTAATGTTAATTCTTGTTCTAAACATGTGGCAGGGGACCCAAAAAAACCATGGAATTTATTTTTTTAAATTGTGTATTTATTCTTACATGTTTAAACTTCAGTTGCTTTCAAAGTGCTCTCCATTGGATGTAATACACCTATTCAGACTTTTTTTCCATGTCTCAAAATAGTTTTTGAACTGGTCAGTTTTGGTACCTTTTAGTGTTTCTACAGCTTTTGTTTCATCTCTTCCACAAGGGTGTCACATTTCCCCTTGAGGACCTTTTTCATCCAGGTAAACAAAAAATAGTCATTTAGGGTGAGATCAGGTAAATAGGGAAGATGGGGTATTGGGATAATGATGTTTGGTTGAAAACTGCTGTATGATGTGGGCAGATACACTTGTAAATCACCCATCACAAAATGGGCAAACGTGTTAAAAGAGCCTTCCAAAAAAGTCCACTGAAGCCAAACACAGCCTCTCATAACAAAGCCAGCTGGTACACTGATACCGGTGGGTTCCTAGAACACTCACCTAGTGGGAGAAACCTGTACTATGAGGAACACACCCTCCAGAAGATCCTTCTGGGTTCTTGTGGGTCCCCCCTTGTGTATCTCTGGTAATATATCAGTCTTACCTGGATGGTATCTGATATGCATACAGCACATAATCTATAACAGAATTGACTTTAGGGACCAGTTCTTAATTTTTACATGTCTGAACATCATTTATGGATATTTTTGGGATGCATTTCATTGTTATGTGGTATGTATACATTCATAACATTCTGTCTGGGAAGAATCAAAGACAGAGCAAATCAAAGAATTGCGGTTGGGTAATAAAAATCAGTGCTTTGTGCATACCCTTTTAATATTTATTATGTGTTCCTGACGTCACCTTTCTGTGATTGTGATGTTCTGGACTAGAACTTTCTTACATTTATTTAGAATTTTCTTTGGTTCTGCAGACTCTTAACCTTTTCCTGAAGTTTTTTCAAGGTCCTCTTTGATATTCTTCTGTATCTCCTTACTCACAGTCCTGTAGACTTTATCCTTTTTTTCTTTTAATTTATTGGCTATCCTAGTCCTTCTTCTTCATTTTTTAATTCAATATATTTTATTGAAGAAGTGCTCATGGCGAGTTGATGACAATTTGCCTCATCTCTCTTATTTCCTTATATCTGATGAGGTTGTTCTTGAAAGAAATGCACCCCAGAAGTACATTTTATTCTATTTTTTACATTGCTTTGATGCTTTGTTTGATTTTCTTCTGTAAATAATGTCTTAAATCAGTGCTGCTCTTTTGAAGGTCTTTGAATCTATTTGGAATAATGTGACTATTTTTATCTTTGGCTCAACACTTACATTTCATGATCCAGTTTAGAAGCAGTGTGGTAGGGTGGAAAGAGCTGCATTCGCTCAGCCTAAGGTTTTGAAACCCTAGGTTGTCCATTTACCAACCTTACACGACCTTGACAAAGTCACTGAACCTCTCAGAGCCTCAAATTCCTCACCTGTTAGTCCCCTGCATTCTTTAATGGTGCCCATAACAGGCTATTGTGAGGAAAAAGAAAAATATGTGACACATAGCAAGGACTTCATTAATGATGGTAAAATGACACTGACATCTACTTGAGAAATATTCAGAACGTTATTTTTGAGTTATTACTCATAGAATGACTCTGGACCAGATTGATTTCACGGGCTTCTACACTCTCTTTAGTGTCACTGTTCTCTGTTAGTAACGGCCACGTGGCACACTTGCCTGAGCTGAGCATCACTGCCTGGCCTCCCCCAGAGTGTGCGGATCCTTTCCATTTTCATCATAAAATATTGCTGAGATCCTTTATTGAGCTCTTTTGTTTTCCATCCCTTCGAAGAAAAGTCATTCATAAGAACCTTTGCCACTTGGAAATATGTATGTAAACCATGAAATGTATGCTAGTCAGTATGTAACATCAGGTTGCAGGACTGAGCTACTATGGAATCACTTTTATTTCAGCTTATTAGGATAAAAGATTTTTCAGTAGGGAAATAAATTGTACTAGCTTTTAAAAAAGACAGCTAGAAGAGGAGAAGAGCAGAGAAAAAGAGGAGAAAAGTTCATTCTACTACTGCTTCCTGAGAACCTGTGCTATGAGATGCTGTTTTAGGATGACCATTGCTTCCACATGTTTGAGACCATCAATGAGGATTTTGTCAGTGTGGAGTCTTCTTGAAAAGGAAGTTCCTTTCTTAGTTTTCTCCATAGGCACTGAGTGCATATGGGATTGAATGAAAGGAAAGATCAGCACGGAAGAGGCTTAATTAATGTTCTTTTGGAGATAACCTGATGGGAAGAGAAGTGACAAACATTGTTTCGTTAAGAACAGATGATCAAATAATAAAAGATATGCATTGTAAAATATTTTACTTTTAGTTTGGGGGATTAAAGCTTACAGAGTTATAAATGACCAAACTAAAAAGAGATGATTCTAGTCTACTGTCCTTATTTTAGAGACTTTTCTGAGGTTAAATTCATACTTAAAAAAGTATGCACCTTAGTTCCCTCAACTTCTACCATAGGGCATCACACCCCCCTTCTTGCCCAATTAGGCAGAAAGCCTACCGCCTTAAATGATACTGAAATGTTGTCTGTTGGAATTATTTCTATGGGGATCCCATTTGTAAATTACCTAAAAAATATAACGGATTCCACGATGGCTCGCTTCCTCCACTGAGCGTAATTCTGGGCTTGCACTGCTCATGTCGGCTGTGGTGGCGTTGAGGCTCTCGGCTGATCTCAGTGCCGACCGCAGGCCCCATAAGTTATATGAATTCTTCTTATGGAAAAATAGCTATTTTTGTCCCACTTGACTTTTATGCAGCCATTCACTGTGGCCATCTATTGGTGTCACAGTGGCCTAATGCCCCCACTCCATAATTGTGTTGCTAGCAACACAGGACATTACACTGAAAAAGGAACGCATGCAACTAAAATTGGAACCCTTCTGTGTGTCTACTTTAAAAATGACAGCATAATGCACTTCTCTGATTTGGAAGTAACAGCATGAGAAAATAATAGCGATAGCCCTTTGCGTGTGATAATTATTTTATTTGCCATCTCTGTTTGAGTCCCACCCACGTAAAAGCCCTCAGACACTTCCCAGACCAGTTCCTCACTCTAGGTACCCATACCCATTACTGCTCAAGCATGTTATCCAATTTTCCCAGAAAACAAAGGCCACAGTGAATCTTTTCTCACACTGTAGTTTGTTTTCTGCTTGTATTAGAAGAAGGATTCATGTTGGCTAGGGATAGTGGCTGGCAGTAAGTTTCCTTAAGAACCTTGAAAAAGGGCAGGCTAACTCTTTCTGGAAAAACTGCCTCCTGTGCCTGACCTACCTCAATAATTCTTATTGATATAATGGCGAGACTTAGCCTTAGTGTGCACCCCCCCGGCCCCGCAATTCCTAGTAAGTTTACCTTCCCCTAATTCCTGGTAAATCCCAAAGTAACATTTCTCTAGCCACATGGCTCGGGATTTCTGGGGCTGTAAGTCTCTGTTTCCCTGATTGCCAGATTTGAGAACCATTGTTTCTCAATGAGACTGCTCTTTGAGTCACCTTTCTGTAGAGCCTGGGCCCCAGGTAAAGACTATTGTCCTGCAAGCGGCACCCTAGAAACCCAGACTAGTGTACTCACTTAATAGCCCCCTCTACGTCTGAGCCCCCCATGGAGGCGGCAGTTGCAGGGGAGGCTGAACTTTGCGTCATTAGCCTTTCCCAGGCATGGGTGCCAGTCCTTTCAGTTAGCCACAACAATTTAAAAAGCCAGGAAAAGTCACTTTACTGAGGGCTGGGCAACAATGGGTTGAACATTAAAACCTTAAAACTGGATTTTTTTTTCACAGTTTTACCCTCAGGATCTGACACCATGCCTGGCCCATAGTAGATGCTCAGTAAACACCTGTTAAATAAATAAATGCTAAGTATGATGGTTCCCGGGGGAAAACAATATACCTTTATCTAAAATTTTCTTCATGGATCCACCCATGTCCTAGCCTAAATTTCTGTATCGAGTAACACATCTCCTTAAGTCAAGTATTGGAAATTTCAACCTCGATTTAGAAAAATATTACCTACTGCACAAAAGGAGTTAGTCTTGCCTTCAGATAGAATTAAAGTGCATTTTTGAGAATAGAAAGGGAATGATTGACATGAAAGCTCTTGAGGGTGTGATGTGATATAAAGTGTCTTGAGCAAAAAAAAGAACAAAAATAGGTTGTAATGTAAATTTAATTAAAAGGTTTCTTTTTTAAATAGTTTAAATTTTATAGAAAATAAAGCTAATTCATGTCTTAGTTATGTTAACCAAAGGAAACTGTATGTTAGGTACTCACAGGAAGTTTAGGGAAACAAGCAAAAAAGGGTGTGTTCTAAAGTAATAACAGGACCGAAATGAATGTTTCTGGGCTTTTAAAGCCCTGTTGTTGTAAGCTTTTGTTTTCTGTGTAGTTTAAATGTTTGACTACCTCATCCAAGAGAGAATACACAGATTTTTTATAATAGTTTTGCTAAGGTATAAGTTATATATCACAAAATTAACTCATTTTCAGTATACAATTCAACGGTTCTCATTAAATTTATGGAGCTTTTCAACCTTTGCAACCGCCCACTTTTAGAACATTTCTGTCACACCCAAAAGACCCTCGTGCTCATCCAGAGTCTCTCCTGTTTCCACTCCTGGACCCTGGGAACCACTAAAATACTTTGTCTCTAGGTATTTGTCTTTTTAGAGATTTCATATGAATTAAATCATGTTATGTGGTCTTTTGTTCTTGTCAATTTTACTCTGCATAATGTTTGTGTGGTCTCTGTTGGAGCATGTTTTTCCTTTTCTGTGACGAATAATATCTCTATACATTGCTTTTCATATATGTTAGTAGGCAACACAACATTGAAGGCAAACGTATGCAAAACTCCAAAGAGTCTCTTTTGTCTCTTTTTTGTTGATAGGTTAATGATAAATAAAATTACATATATGTATATATTTAATCAGAATATATAGAAAAATCTTTCATGATTTTATTTTATTCATTTATAGTTCAGTCTTTAAACTATTACTTAAATTCTTCTTCCCATGTAATATATATACATATTTAATATTGTACTTCAAATATGAAGTATAGAAAGATAAGGGAGGGTTAAATATTAATGTTTTTACTGGCATGTCAAGAAAAATTGTAGTGTTATGGATAGTTTGTCTCTTGATAAACTGAAATATTTATTGTAAAGTGCTTAATTGATGTAAGATTATACTTGGGATAATTAGCTATTTGTTAAGTCTATAATAAATGAATCATGTTTGAGAAAGATAGTATTTTATGCCTATTTTATTTCATTAATAATTTAAAAGGCTTAAGGAAAGATAGAGAAAAACCAGATAGAACCAGAGTCCTTCAAAGGCCAAGCAAAAATAGATTGTTGAGGAGCATTCTATTTTTTTCATCTTCTCTGAGTTTTCATTTCTCTCTTCTCCAATATCTCTTCCTCCATTTTTTTTTTACGGGGGTGAGGGGGCCTGGAACACAGTATGGCATTTCCTCAAAAAACTACAATTGGAACTGTCTTCCTCCATTTTTTAATTTTGCATATATTCATTTCAGTCCTGAACAAATTTCTTCTTCTTTATGTTTTATGAAAAGAACTTTGTGGTGAGACACAAGAAATTTATGAAAAGTGCTTGGAAAATAAAATAAAATTAAAACAGTGTATGCGCTTTTGGGGGTAGGTTCTACTTTACCCAGCTTGTGTAACTCTCAAGATATGTCACTGTGTACATCCTCCCTGGAAGACATTTGGTTAATGTTTGCTAATTAAAACGATATAGTAGGAGAGAAATGGAGAACTATCTGTAATCTCCTAAAGTTCCATTTTTTTTAATGCCTAAGTTTACCTCTTTCTTAGATTTCAGGAATCTTAGGTAAATATTTACTAAGGTCTGTGAGGTGGGTCTAAAGAAGGGAACTTCCTTCAGTAATTTTAATAAATATATACTGTAACAGGTTAGATAGTCCAAATGTTGGGACCCTGTCCCTTTACTGATGCAGAAGCTATGGACACTTTTACACATCTTCATCCACCTTTCATCCAGCCTTGGAAAAACAAGGAGCTACCAAATGAAAAAAATAAACCTCATACATCACATGGCTCAAATGCAGGACACCTGACATTGAAATGAAATACAAACCCTAGGAGGGTGGTTTTTCGCTCTATGAATTGCAGTGAAAACACATCACCTTTGGTATCAAAAACTCTGCAAAATTTTAGGAAGTCCATAGGGTTGAGCCGTGCAACACGAGCACGAGTTCCGGAATGGAAGGGAGCGCAGAATGAGTGACAATGCGAAACAGTTACGAAACCATGTCGGAGATGAACCACTGTTCTCCTTCAAAAAGCAGCATTACTCATTTACTTGGTCATTCAACGGATGTTTGCAAGGCAGTGTTACATATGCAAACATGAGCCCTAGGGACACAGATTCTGTAAGCAGAGCGAGATTAAAATGTGGAAACTCCATCTCAATTAGGTGAGCTCATGTCATTCCCATGTAAAGCATCACCCAGAGGCGGATTTAACAGTGGGCTCACCAGGCGTGTGCCCTGGGCCCCGACTTCTGAAGGGCCCCGCAAAACCCCAACTTTACCCTTTTTTCTAATGACACCAAGTTTGGTTTCATATGTGCAATACATATATTATATTCAAATTTTATTGGAAATAAAACATTAATAGTACATAATATTTTTTATTTATTTAAAAATACAGTTAACATGTGTTTTTATTTCCCCTCTCTCTCTCTTTTTTTTAAGGGGCCCAATATTTTCTTCTGCACCTGGGGCCTCAACCGACCTTAATCCACCTCTGGCGTCACCCCCTCAGAGGGAAAGGTGAACACGGAACCTACCATCTCTTTTCCACTTTTCTTTCTCTTTTAATTCGGAAATCTTTTCTAGTTCTTTTTTTCCTATGGCACCTTCTCTTAAATAAGTTCTGTTAATTTCCTCCAACCTAAGGCTTATAACAAAACACAATTATAAAGGTAGACTAGAAAGTTTTTAGAATTAAAGAGAACTCTTTGTATAACATCAGTGCCTGGGCTTTTGCTAGTGTGTTCTGGCTCTGAGCTTCAAGTGAGTGTTTATGAAGGTGAACACTAAACATAGTTCCTTTCTCTCATCATGTCTTCTAGTCAAAGGCGGTAATGTATATCATTCAGTGGAGCGGAGGTTAAGGGCAAAGATTTGAGACTCTTCCACAGTTAGTCAGAGACAGACGCTACATAAAATGACGCAGTGTGAGAGCTATACAGAGAGAAAATATAGGTCCTACCTGAGCAAGGCCAGTTAGGGTGTGTCCTATGCTGGCCCAGAATAAAGAATGAATCCCCTGAGAAAAAGGCATCATAAGCTTAAAGCTAAAATCTTAAAGTTGAACAGTAATTCTACTTAGAATTATGTATTCCAGAGGGGAGACAATGAAGAATAAAAGGTATGTGGAATAGTTACAGGGGAAAGTGTCAGGGGACAATAAAGGACACTGGAGAGAAACCATGCCAGGAACTGGAAAGATCTGCTAAGCCATGCTAGGGATTTTGGATCCCCTTATTAGGAGAATATTAAAGGCCTATCAGCAGGATATTGACATAATGGGATGTATACCTCACACAGACAGCTGTGGAGAACAGAGTGACTTGAAGCAAGAAATAGGAGACAGTCAAGAAGAAAACCTGTAGGCAGCCCTGACGGCAGGCCAGGGGCAGGCGGGCGTGTGGTGGCCGTGGGGGAGGGGAGAAATGTAGGATACAAGAGAGATTTAAATGAGATATATTTTGTCCTTTTAATTTTGCTTTTTTGCAGTCGAGTTGAAAAATATATATATATATATAAACCCAGATAATACATTCCCAACTGTGATTATAGTTTAGAATAGTTCTTTTGGTGGACCTTAGGACAATGCAATATTGACAATGCAGTGTACAGTGTCCGTCTGTCTGTCTGCCTGTCTCCTTCATAAAGCCACAAAGGGCAGCTTTTGCAAATGGAGAGAAGTGCGGCTGGGGCAGTTGTGCGAGGCCTGACCTAACTCCTTGCGATGTCAAAGCGGAGCTGAGATCCCTTTGCCTGTAATTACCTTTGACGTCAGAATGAGCCCTCTGCAAATTCAGAAGGAAATTCAAAGTTACAGCTCCTTTGCAATTATCCATTCGCGCTGCCCAACTCTAACAGCCTTAGGCGGTGCAATTTCTGTGTGTGCTGAGATTCATTTGGAGGATTCTGTCTTATGAATTTTCTCCTAAATCTCTTCTGCATAGCCTGTCTCTCGGTGGATTGGTTATGACAATGACTGGACTTAAAGCAAAACCAAATAGAATCAATCCAAAAACTCCATTTGTTCTTTCATTTGCTTCCTTGTTCTCCTATGCTCTACCGTTTTAAAAAATCGAATAGTGATCATTAACAACAGCTAATTATTTCTGAGTCCTCCTAAGTCTTTACATGTATCATTTTACTTAGGTATTCCCAGATAGATATTATATATTATTTATTAGATATGCCATTAGATGTTATGTTTATTATTATTATCATTACTTCTACTGTATAGATGGGGAAACAAAGGTTTCTGAAGTCAAATAATGTACAGAGAGAGGCTGTATTAAACTCAGTTCCCCCGACTCAGTATGACCGTGAGGTTGCGCACGTACACTCTTCATTCTCTTCCACCAAAATCATCATCACCATTAATCACCCTCATCACCTTAGTGTGTGTATCGCACCCTGGGAATCAGAACTGTGCTTGGGGAATGGTCTAGGGAGCTATTGCTTGGGAGGGAATGGGATAATGCTCTGGATCGTTAATTTTTCAGCACATTTTACCCTCCAGATTTGTGTTGGGTGCTAGAGCTGGGAATGGCATTATGAATATGTTACTGTCTCAACACAGTGTGGAGAACAGAAAAACTTCTGTAGCAGAAAGGCACCTGCAGCAAAAGGATGCATCAGGCTTGTTTCCCATTCCAGGAATCGTGCGTTATGTAGTGCAGGTGAAATCCCCGAGTGGAAGGCCCTGCATGGGCACGGCTGCTTCCCCTTAAGGGCTCACGCAGGTGCACACACACTTCCTCTTCCTGACTTTCCCGTGTTCCTTTGCTTTTCATCTTCATCTCTGAATAATCTCATTCATACTTCAAATCATACCCTGACAGAAAGAATTCTTATCATCCCTGCTCTTGTGGGAAAATAACTCTTCATGAATATTTTCATGTTTCTGCACAATTGGGGTTTTCTGAGCAAAGAATATTGGCACCCGGGTAAAAGGGTGTTTGACTAGCAACCCTCAAGGCAGAGAGCTCCTGAGAGACTTGAATTTTGATCTCTCCCCTGAGAGACATCTGATGACATCTCAGGAAGTTGGAGTACAGACTTGTCCCCTCCCCTCACCAATTATGAGTTTTTACACTGCAGAGAAAAAGTATCTTTCACTGTCTCCACAGGGGCAGCGGGGCAGATGGAAAAACCACATTATACAAGCTCCGAGTTTCATAATTCCAGGGTTCCTTTCCTGTGGGCCAAACTCCAGTGTGTGCACAGGGCACGTCAGACTCTCAGTGCATTTGACCATGAAACTAATTCAAGCTGCTCTGTGAGCAAATGCAGCTCTGGATCCCTGGTCCAGAAGCCTGTGTTCTCGTGTATGTGTACTTGTGCATATGTGTAGATACTGATAGGAACATCACAGACCCTTCACTGTTCCAAACAGTTTATTCAGGTAAAGAAACCCAGGCTAGAAACATGTTCTCACTGCTGCTTTCTAGAGTAATCCTTTTGTTCTACTATTCTTTGAGTTCTTTACAGACACCCAAACGGTTAGCCTACCATTAAAGAGTATTGAATACTCATTTACATTGAACTGTTACAGTGTTTAACCTAAGTCACATGAAGAGACAGATTTCTGGGAAGGAGAGATAATCTGAGAGGCATGTGCCCTGGCCCAATGTCTCCAACTCTAACACAGTAGATCCTGATGACCCAGGATCTACTGTAAAAGTGAAATTCTTTATTGTTTTGTATAGCCCTACTATTATCTGAAGAGATGTAGTAAAGACCTATTTTCTTCCCAGAAAAAGATCAGAAAACCATTTAATGACCTCTCATGGTAGGGAAGGACTTTGCTGTTCCGGAGCGTTCAGCCACATTGGTAGGTCACAGGGGACGAGCCAGTGGGCCCCTTAGACCAGAAGCAGCTCTAATTGAGTCTCTCTAGGAGACCGTGTGCTCGTCTCTGTCCTCTTTTCAAAACAGAACAGAGGAGACAGACTTGGAATGCTACCATTTAACGTATTCTTTAATATCTCAAAGCCGGGAAGAAAATCACACATTTCAGATCCTTAGAGATAATCCCACATGGAGTTTCTCTTTTTTCTGTGTTTCTTTCATCTTCACACAGTTTCTTTTCAAGCCCCTGGTCCGGGGTCCCCTCCACCTGCTACCTTTCAAGGCACTCTAACATGGGATAGAAATGCAGGCCTTCAATCTCTCCCCTTTCTTGTGCTTTGTAAGCCCTTCCCTGATGTTTGGGCGCCGTGTTAACCATGGCTTGCCTGTGTCTAGGCTTTGCTGGGCCCACAGGGAGAGAAGGAGGGGGGTTACCTGATCTCTTTGGGGAGACAATAATGGGGGCTACAGTTCAACTTCAGACTTCCAAAGAGTGGAGAGCATCACCTGTTTCCCTGTAAAGCACTAAAGCAAACATTTTTTTTGCTGGAGCAAGTATGATTCTTTTTTTTTTTTCCCCTAAGACAACACCATTTCACATGGGGAAAGAATCTTCTTATTAGTATGACTTTGACCCTACTTATTTCAAAGTAATAATCTTTGGCATCGCTGTTTAAGGAACATGTGCTTCTGTCCTCCGAGTGCACCGGACTTGTGGAATGGGTGTAGACCCCCAACGTGGAGGGAAGTGGAACTGCACGAGTAATCATTCTCAATATGCTCACGTATCCATAGGGTCCCCTGCTCTATTCTGCAATTGCAATCACTTCTCTATGTGTGTGCACTGGCTTATATTTGTCAATTGGGGAGCTTTCGATGTGCTTAATACTGCACTTTTTCCATTTTCTTTCTTTCTTTTTTTTCTGTCTTCAAACCATTTTCTTTTGCATGGTTAAGTGATGGTTAACTATGGTGAAGAAAAATTGACCAAAGAATTGCCACTTATTCCTTTGTCTCTTAGTGCCTTGCTGTGCTTTCAGCGTATTTAACCTGGACGAAACTGGGGAGGTAAAACCTAATTTAACAGCTATCAATCACAGGCAGCAGGCCTGCAAGAGGAGAAAATAAAAAAAAGTTAGCTCTATTGTGCAGGCCTCTCTCAGGAAAACAAAAGGGAACAGTAGACACTTCATATCTTTACAAGACGCCTTCTAATCCCTTTGCCAAGTTACATGTAATTTGAAATACTGTGTATCCCATTTCCACTTATATGATACCACCCTCCTATTAAAAAGTGTATGACTGACATATTAGCTAAAATATTTAATAAGAATTAAATACAGCAGGCTTCATTACAAAGGAACAGAGCAGCTTAATATGAAATTCAAACGCAAATTAAATGAAGCCTTGCCACGAGGAGCTAAGCAGATGCTTTTCTTCGCCCTGGAATAACAACCATGGCTATGTCTTCCAGTCTTTTAATGGCAAGACTGTCATCCGTATTGTCTGTTATATCCTTCCAGAAGCTTCTCCATTTACTCTGATTAAAAAGCCAAAGCCAGCCAAGTTCAATGGCTTCCTTCTCTGCGTGATTTCTCCCATATTCTCATCATCTACCCTCCGAACTCGTCTCCTTCTCGTTCAGTCATCTCCAGCCTTCCCAGCCTCCTGGATTTTCCTCTCATGCACCAGGTGCTCCCACAGCAGAATCTTTGCTCTTGAAGCCCCCCCACCCCCCTACCCAGGCACATTTTTTCTTTAAGATGTGCACAAATCCCCCTCCCTAGAACATATCACCATCTAACATACTCTACATTTTACTTAAACATTCTAGTTATAGTATCACTCCCCCTGCTAGAATGAAAGGGAAAGAACTGCTTGCTGTTGTATCCTCAGAACAGTGACTACCTCATAGTAGACACACAATAAATATTTGCTGAATGAATGAAAGAATGAATGTGAAAGCAGTCTGTTCTACAGAAGTATATAATTTTGAAAGAAATCGAGTGTCATGGAATTGGACTAAAGGTTACTTGGGGTAGAGAAGAATAACCATGTTATAAATAGGTTGAACCATTGCAGACTGAATTATACCCATATGGACACTTGACTTTAACTCTCTCCAGCTATAGAACATATTGGTTTTTACCAGGGGATGAAGTAAGGAACTGGGTAAAGGAGCTGGAGACTAATTCATTCACATATTGGTGGTTTCTAAAGGAACTGGGCAGTGTGCAAGACTCTAGGGATATAATACTAAATGGGATCTAGTTTCCATTCTAATTGAGCTCCTAGAATGCTGGGAAAACGGATAATAAAACACCTCATTGCAATTCAACACTTTCGGTGGTACATGTGCTAAACAAGCAAAGTTCCAGGAGAGAAAAAAGAAGGGTCAAGAAGCTGACTTTCCTTTTAATGTTTGGGGAGGACATTACAAAGGAAGTTAAATTTTATCTGGATTTTTGTTTAAGGCACTTTCAATGATAAGTAATGGAAAACTCAGTTCAATTGGGCTTAAACAATTAAGGAAATGTATTGGCTCAAGTAGTTAAAAACACCCAGAGGTAGAGAGGACTTTGGAGCTAGGCATCAAGGTTTCATGGCTACCTCTCAGGTGTGTGAGTCTCTCAGGTCTTGTCTTTTTCTGTGTGGCAACTTCTCGCTCAGGCCAGTGTCTCTCACAGCTTGGAAAATACTCCGTGAAAACCACATCTCATATCTGCCTAGCCTACTACCAAACCACCCACATCTAGAGTTGGCTTTCCCCCAAATACTGAATAAAAATAACAATGGCTAATCTAGTTGGACCACCTAAGGCCATTGCCCAATCTAAACAGTCACTGTGATCAGGAAAGACCATAGGTTACCTGGTGTATACCTGGGTTACTGGTCCAGCCCTAAACTCAGCCCTGGAGCAAGGGGAATGGAACCAGGGCTTCTGGCTTATAGCAGTGAAGGTCCATCTCTAATTCAATGTGTTGTGGTCACTCCTACAGAACCACAGAAGAGCTACATAAATGTTAAAGGAGCAGAGAAATGCTTGCATAGCAACCTCGATATGCCCTACAATCTTTAAAGATGAGAAAGAACTTTCAACAGAGATGATGGAGAAAAATAATGTTAAAGATAGAAGGAACACCATGTGAAAAATCATGGAAACATAATTGCACAACTATGGGAAAATTGTGTTGGACATGGGGACAAGAGGAAGTATCCGGTAATAAAACCCACAATGAGACTGTAGACAATTCAAAATGATTTCTGTATAACATAGAAAGAAGTAAGGTAGTTTTTAGAATAATTTAAAGCTTTGGGTCTATTTAAACCAAATAAACACAAAATCAATTGACTGCCAATGATCAATAGGGTATGGAGGAAGTCACAGGAACAGAAGTTATGGTCCCCATTCTTCAAAAGCTGTGGAGACAATCCAGTTGGTTAACCAAAGTTGTAATCCAAAGTGCTTCATTGTCAAGCCCTGTGTCACTAAGTCTGACTCAGAAGTCAGATAAAGTTTTGTGAGAACTGGTAGACAGAGAAAAGCTTCAGGGAAGAGACAAGAACCTGGAGAACCCTTGAAAGATGAACCCATGTGTGATAAGTAGAAAAGCGGAGACATTCTTCATGAGAAGCCTGTGTTCAAGCAGGTTAGGTAATAACGCTGAATGAACAGGAATGGAGGGAAAGGCTGCTCGTTGAGTCCGCACAGGGGTGGGCAAATGTAGGTTTACAATTGTTTGCGTGGAAAAAGACATGCAGGTTATGATTATTACAATAGCTTTATTAACCCAAAGGAATGTCATAATGCAGCTATAGACATACTTTTGCCTACCCCAAGGTGAGCAGTCATCAAAAAGCTGCAAATGGTAAGACCAAAGATTTTAGTGTTTTTAACCAGCCTCTGGGTGATTCAGTTATTCCACCTGTGCTCAGTTTTCTCTTGTGTGCAGGAGAGGAAGCATCTCTTTATTACACAGTAGTACACTTCAGAGCTAAGTGACTTGAGTGAGGAAAGGGCACTGCACATGGGACACTTGGTGATCAATGCGTGTAGCCCCTCCCCTTCTTCTTATGAGAATGATAAAGAGGAAGAGTCCCGTGATGATGAATGAATGGAAGGCCATATTCTAATTACTCAAAGCAAAATAGAGAAAGAAAAAAAAAACTAGTAAGTATCTTGACTTTGCACTAACAAGCAGTGAGGAAAGACATTTTGGGAGAGGGGCAAGGCTTCATTGTACTTTGGTAAGACCAATGTGTTGATCTTCCTTTACTGCTTATAACATTATTAAGAATAATAAGTCAAAGGCTCATTCATAGACTTTATTTCAAAATGGATCCTAATATGTCATACAAGTGCCATGTACTTGGCCAAATGTTGATATATTTTTTCCACTATCCAAAAGTTAACCTCCCTATTATTTTTAGTTTAAAAAATGGGTAATTACATTAAAGTTTACTTTCCACTAACATACACTCTACCCCTTCTCCAGCCTCAAGGCATCTATTACTTGAAATTTTACTCTGTCCAAAACTGAACCCCTCTTCCTCGGTATCTAAGGATTTTTTCAGAAGGCAGCATCAACCACTTAGATGCTCTTGTATATATTTTTTCACCTTTAACTGAGTAATTCTTGACATTTATAGGTTTTATCTCTTTTATTTTTCTACCTCCTCTGCTATTGTCCTTCTCCAGGTCACCTCTACTCTAGGAGACTAAAATAGACTCAGTCCCCTTCTATGATGTCTGTCCCTCAGCCATCTGATCCCTTTGTCATTGTTGCCCAATGGCACAATTGTCAGGACACTCCCAATTTCAAATACTGACAGAGTTTCTGAAAGGGCAAACATAGGCTATACTTATTTTTAATTACAAATTCAAATAAGTAATGTTTGCTTGCTTATTTATTGCCATACAAGTAAGTACCACACGAATTACTAGTTTAGAATTATCAACATTAGTTATAACTCACCACAGTTTTCTGTGGGTCTCGGATTTGGAGGCTGCTTGGTTGGGTGTTTCTAGCTTAGTCTTTCATGGAGGTCACAGTCAAAACTTTGGTCCAGACTTCTGTCACCTAGAGGCTCAAATGTCACTGGGCAATCCACTTTGAAGGTTGTTCACTGAAACAGCTGCCAAGGGGGTGCTGGCTTTGTCAGGTAGCCTCTCAGGTCCCCTCTTCATGGGCTTCTCAATGGGGTGGCTTGAGTGTCTTCACCACAGGAAAGCTGGCGTCCCCCCGAGAGGTGGATGCAAGAAGGGGAGAGAGAACCAGGCAGGAGCCAGAACCTTTCGGTGACATTGCAGGTCACATAGTAAGTCATTTCTGCTGCATTTGTTGGCTAGAAAGGAATCATTCAGTCCGACCTACATTCCTGGGGAGAGAAATTAAGCATCACATTTGGATGGGAGAGCTGTCAAGGGATTTGCATACCTATTTTAAAACCACTACAACCTTAATTATGTTTTCCAGGAAAATGCTCAATATGATATTTTTCAATCCTCGTGAAGTACCTCTTTAGGTAAAATACCTCCAAATTTAAAGAAATGGGTCCTACTGTTAAACCTGAACAAAATATAAAAGGCATATTACTTTTCTGATGTTTCCAGGCTTTTTGAACACTTCTGTAGTGTATTTACCATAGTCCTGTAGAAGAAGTTGCATCAGCTGCATTTATTACAAACTGTCCTCATTGATTAATCTATTTTTCCACTCTCTCAAAATAGATTCCAATTCCGCCAGCCTGGCCTCCTCACTCTTCCAGTGCTTGTGTGTTTATGGCTGCCTCCAAGGCTTCCCCGAGACCATTCCTCTGTCCTCTGCTCTGTCTTTTAAACCCGGGCCCCAACGATAGGCAAGTTCAAGCCTCACGTGTCCATGAAGAACTGACTCATAACCATGTCATGCATGGTTCTGACTGCTCATACTATTTATTTTATTTTTACCTAATCGCCTAATCGTACGCAGTCCAGCACAGCTTTACACACCTCTGTTTCCATAATGATGCCTGTCTGTAGCCAATACTCATTCAGTATCTGTGAATGAGTGAATGAATATAGATTATTTTTACTTAACCCAGTTATCCAAAGTATTACCATTTCAATAAATAATCTTTAGGAAAAATTACTAATAAAGTACTATACATCCTTTTTGTACTAAGTTATATATATATTACCATTTCAATAAGTAATCAATAGGAAAAATTACTAATAAAGTACTGTACATCCTTTTTGTACTGTTATAAAAATCCAATGTATCTCTTATATATCTCAATTCAGATGCTAAATTTTCATCAGTAATATTTGATCTGTATTGAGATTTCAAAAAAACTGTAGCCTAAAAATGCAAATTCACATACGTATTATTGCAAAAGTACTTAGAGGTTTTGCAATAACTAAATTGAGTATTCATTTTTAAATTGAAGTGAAATAAGTAAAAATTGAGTGTTTCAATTTTAGTAGTCACATTTGAAATGCTCAGTCACAGTTTGTGACTTGTGACGATCAGATAGGATATCACAATTCTAAAATCACAGAAAAAAATAAACACATTTGGGAGGCCATTGGATTGTAAGCTAAGCTTTACCAGTAGCAATGCTTAGAAGTGAAAAAGTAGAAAGAAATAAAGCACATACCAACACTACATATAATCAAACTCCACAAATGAAACTTTGTTAACAAATCACTGTAACATGATTTATCCCAGGCCTCCTTATGACCGGGACCCATATCTTGGTTGTTACATCTAAAAGAAAATAAATATAATTACAAGTGCAAACTAGCATAGAAAGTAATTTGGCTTTAATCACATTTCTCAAAAAGTCTGAATGATTAAATTGCATTGAATTGAAACAATCGAATTGAAACGGTTGAGCCCAAAACAATTACATTGCAATGAACACAGCAGAACATCCTCTAAATACCCCTTAAGTTCACCCAAACCATCAGTCCACAGAAGCAGTACCCAATGTTTTCGATCTTTGTCTCCTCCTCAAGCCTTTCTCAAATTACTCAGTTTATACTTCTCAGGCTCCTCCTTTCTCTCTCTGCTCCCTTCTGGAAGCCTTATATTGTAAGTCACCTGAAAACATCATTCTTGTAATTTGCCTCTTCACACCTTCTTCTGCTGAGCAAAGCTGACTTTTCCCCCGAAACCTGAGCAGATCATGCTGAATACCCTAGGGGGAGAAGGGGGCAACATTTTAGAACAAAGGGTTTGCAAGTCTCTGAATGCCAATGTTTTCATACTATCATGCCAGTATATAAGGTGAATCTTAACACATGTTCTTAGGACTGAAAGATACTCATTGCTCTTTGGTTAAAAAAAATCTGTACTAAAATTTTTATAAGATTTTGAAATAAACCAAAAGAATTACTGCATATCTTCGGTGACTATAGGAATTGTCTTGGCTTTCTGATTCTATGGGGTCTCTGTGTGTTTTGAGCTATTTACAATTCATGGAAACTCAGAATTCTGTCCTATGAAGATTTTTTTGTTTCTTATGCTGTGCATATTGGTCAGTTGCATCTATTGAACACATTTATGTCAGCATTCCTGATGGCCTATGTTTATGTAGTTTGTAAGTCTTTCTCCTTAAAGTATCTGGAATGGAAAAGGAACAACTTGTCTGGCAAAATAAGCAAGTCTTTTAAAATTAAGTTATTTCATATGCCCGAAAAGAAAAACTGGCATGGGACTGAGTATTTGTAAAATTTTAGAGAGTTCAAAATGTAGAACGTATTAGTTAAGAGTTTGGGTTCTGACATTAATCTGATATCAATTCTAGCTTTGCCTCCAAAGAGCTGTATTTTTTCAAGGTTTTTAGCACCTCTGAACCTGAGTGTACTAAAATGTAAAATATTTATTTATTCATTGATCGTTTTATTCAGCAAACATTTATTGAGTATATAATAAACCCCCCAGACATTCTTTAAGGCTCTGGTTAACACCTGTGAACAAAATAGACACACAAATCCCCTACTTCATGGAACTTAGGGAATTCCTTTGGAGAAGATTGGTGACATTCAATAAATGTGTTGAGAAATAAATGTGTTAGGAAATACAGTAAGAAAAAGCGAAGAGATGGAGGGAAGGTGCTTTGATTAGGGCTCTCAGAGTCTCCTTATGCAGGGGACATTGGTGGAGAGGTCTGAAAGAAGTCAGAAGTACACGATGTAGCTCTCTCTTCTCCGGGCAGAGGAAATAGCTTGAGCAGAGCCCACAGGTATGCTAATCAAAACAAAGCAGAACAGATGAAGTCCATCTTGTTGGAAGACTGTGAATAAGGAGGAGGTTGTCACAACCATGCAGAATTGCAGTTACTCTCAAATCTGTGGATTCCATTTTGAATCATGGTCTGTTACTCATGCATGACATTGTAACATCATGTATTGGTCATTTGGAAAATACTCATTCACTAAGTCGGGTATGTTTTCTAAATGCCACATTTTATTATACAGTATCAAAAAAAAACCAAAAAAACAAAAAACCAGACAGCATTAATAGCACTGCTCTCACCAGAAAAGACTGGAAGTATTGCAACAGTGCCAAGTTCATGGTGGCAGATAGGAGTTTTCCAAAATTCTAAATCCTGCTTGAAAGCTCCAGTTTTATCATTTGCTATAAATACTGTAAGCTGTTTCCTAGAAGGAACAGGCTCGCTGTTCATTGTCAAGAAAATGTCTGTCAAATGCACAAGTCTGAATAATTATATTTTGTCAGTTGTACTCTCAAGTAAAAATAATAGCCCTCGAAAAGGGTGACTAACTCAGCTGACAATTTAAACAATTACACAAGTGTCATTCCTTGAGACAAATGTCATAATTATGTAAACAGTTATGGAAGTACCTTATATATACCTCCTGTTTTGTCACAGAGACTATTAAAAGGGCGTGTGCTCAAGGGTTGAGATTTAATAAAAGTAATCATTGTAATGCTCATCCGCTACATTTTTACCTGAAACCAGACTACTTGTTTTCTGCCACTGTGTGACGGTGAAGAACACAGAGACCCTTGATGCCACAGCTAAGATGCTACATGGTTTACTCAGGTCTGATTTTGCACCATTAGTGCAAAATCAATCCAGTGATAAAAGCAAATAATATTTAATGTAATTAATTAGGAAACCATTTCTGCCTCTTTAGTTGATGCTACTATTTACGTCCCTTGCACTATATGATTTGAAGGAAACAGCAGAGGAGGATCTCAATGTCCCTTTTTAAAGAGTCCCCTCTTCCGAAAAAAAAAAAAAATTCTGAATTTCTCTTAAGTTACCATGTCCTCAGTGAGGCATTAGTCCATTGGTCCCTTATCTGCAAGAGAATTTTACCTGGAGATCGGGGCCTTCTGCTTTAAGACATAAAAGATGACAGGTCACTAACTGTGATGGTCTGAGATGTTCTGATGGTAGGATGAAATGATCTTATGCTGGCCCAACAAACTATAAGCAGTTTATGTATTTGCAGCTATTACTTAATAGTGATTATGGCTGACAGTCGTTGGGTCCTTCCATGTGTTAGGCACTTGTTGCTTTACAGAAATAATTTCATTTCATTCTCTGGAAGTGTAGGAAGGATAAGCAAGGTGCTGAGTTGGTAGATGGTAGAGTCAAGTTCCAAATTCACATCTGCTTAACCGACATCAGAGATGACTCTGCACTGACCATCCCCAGCACTTCTGGCCTATGACAGTGGGCTCCAGTAGCAGAAAAAATTATCTGCTGGATGTTTCATTCAAAGGTTCTAATTTAGAGGATATAATATCAGAGGTTTCTATTTTTAGTTATGAACTTATTACAAAAGACGTAGACACTGTACAACTGTGTCATAGTTTAGTTACCAGGTATCTCTTTGATGTATGATAAATTACCTACAATTGCCATCTGTCCCAGGGTAATATTTTACTTTCAGTCTATAATTTTTCTCATTAATCTATATATATAATTTACTTATAGTTTGTGTATATATATTATATATTATAATTATAAATATAATTACATATTTACTATAAGTAAATTATAGTTTGTAAATATATATAATTTACTCATACACAACAGCTAGAAATTATTCTAACTTTCTCAGAATATGTCTAAAATGCTGTAAAAGAACACTTTTTAGTGGATGTTGGTTATATTATTTGAAAATTGGTACTATTTTATGTATGTGTATATGTGTACATGTATGTGTGTGTATAAACTCACAGTTATTGCATGTGAGTGTGTATGGATGAGACTAGGGTACTTGGAAATGGATAAAGTACCCAGAACCTAAATCACATTCAGGGGTATCCTGGGGCTACCAGTAGGACAGACACAGATGACATTATATAGTGGAGGTGAAGGTCCCCTCAACCATAGGTATTTACTGAGTAGTTGCTACTGACTAGCACTGCTCTAGACTCTGGGGGAACAGAACAGAATAAAACAAATCCCTGCTATCATGGAGCTTATATTCCCTTTCTGTAGTAAAGTAATAATATACAAATAATTGTTCTGTTGTAGTAAGCGCTATTAAAACTAAGACTTGTTGAGGAGAACAGAGAGTGATGAGGAAGGGAGACACCAACTTACTGGATAATGCCTGAGTAGCCAGCTACACTGGCATCCGCCGGGAGAGCTCTCCAAGCAGAAGAATGTATAAGAGCAAGACCCACCGTGGGAGGGTCCTTGTTCTACTCACATGGCAGGAAGAAACCCAGCATGGCTGCTGGGACACAACTGACGGACACGACCATCAATCTCTCAGGTCTGAGAAATGAGGAGCAGAGGGGATCATGGTGACATTTTAGATTTTATTCTAGACGAGAAGTGGAGGGATGAACGTAACATTCATTTGAAGCAAAAGAGTGACATGATCTGACTTAAAGGGTTTAAAAGGATGGCACTGCTGCTGGGGCCACAGGGTAGAGAACAGACTGTTGGAGGGAAGAGAGCAGTGAGGTGGCTTCTCAGGAGGTCATTTCAGTGGTCAGCGGTGAGGTGATGATGACGTGGACTAAAGTGATAGCAGCGTGAATCTCGAACCGTTGTTTGTGGAAATATTTTAAATGTGGAGCCATCATGATTCTGTGGTGGGTGTAGATGAGCAATAACAAGGATTTGAGGCCAGCGCCCTGGAGCCTCTGCTATATCAAGATCGATAAATTCATAGTTAACAACAAACAGACACTGAGAAAGAACAGCCTGGAGGAAGACGAGAGCCAAGTGCATCTTACAGAAACCAAGGGAGAAAGATGTTTCAAGGAGAAAGTTACCTATTGTGTCAAGTGCTGCCGATCAGTCTATTAAGAAGAGAACCAGAAATAACCACTGTATTTTACAATGAGGTGTCATCGAAGACCATGACAATGGAGTAGTGTAGACCGGGGCCCCCGACCTCCAGGCCGTGGACCAGTGCTGGTCCGGGCCTGTTAGGAACCAGGTTGCACAGCAGGAGGTGAGCGTGAATGTAATGCACTTTGTAATGCACTTGAATCACCCCGAAACCATCCCCTCCAACCTCCGTCAGTGGAAAAATTGTCTTCCACAAAACCGGTCCCTGGTGCCAAAAAAGGTTGGGGATCACTGGTGTAGACTAAATTCTGACCAGAGCTGACTTACGGGTTTGTGAATGAGTAAGAGGGGATGTCGAAGCAAAGGAGTTTAATTATAAAGGGACACAGGAAATCTCTGTCCAGAGAAAGTTGAGGGGCCCGAGGAAGGCTTGATGAAAAGTAATAGGATTTATTATAGAATGTGCATAAGCTAATAACCCAATGAAGAATGAAAAAATAATGATGAAAGAGAGAACAGGTTCACCTTGGAAAGGAAGGGGGACCCAGGGCATGACTGGAAGAGTAGGCCAAAGAGTCAAGCCTGGCTGTGCCGCTGTCACCAGAGGGAGCCACCTGCATAAGCAGGTGTAGGGGAGAGATTTGTGGGTGGGACTGTGTGGACATTCCATTCTGAAGGTCCCACTGCAGGGCTGAAGACTTTTAGAAACAGCAATATAGGGCGTGGGGAAGAGGACTTGACTATGCCGGAAGCTGCCCTTGTTAGGAAACCAGCATAAGTTTGGAGTCATAACCACCTGCAAGGGATACTGGGAGAATGACGGCCCATCACCACTTAACACTTAGTCTTTCTCCATGAACTGAATTCCACAGTGAGACGTTTCTATTCAGTGGGACTCTACACTACCCGTGATTGTGGTAATGTAGAGAGACAGAGTAGTCAGTGAACATTTCCTACGATTCATTAGCTCTTCAAGGAAGAAATGGCCATGGGTGCTTCTGTGGAAGAAACTGGAGTTTGCAAACACGAGAGGGCTGCCTTTATGAATAACACTACTGCCTTCAGAATGTAGCATTCGGGTTCAGGGAAATTGAAGTGAATCCAGAGAATCCATTTAGCCCATGGATCTGAAGGCAAAATAACTTTTTTCTTACTCTGAATTTCGAAGCAGTTAAGATGGTGCCCACGGTACGTAACCAGGTAGATAAAGTATAGGCTTTTAAAAAATGAATTACATCACAGACCTTTTAATGCATCATTTTAAATTAATAGGGCATTACTTGTTTATTTTTTTCCTTTTTTTTTTTTAAATCCATGGCATGCTGAGGGATCCTTTCCATGCATGTAAATGCGTGTACTTCAGGGAAAAGTCAAAATCCACACCACTCTTTCATTATTAAAATATCAGGGACTAGAGGTATAATTAGCACGGGCTTCTGAAAAAGAGACCCGAATTCTCCCTTCATCAAAGGACTACCCTCATGATTGTCTAGCACCTGTGTTTTCTAGAGCTTGCCCTCCCTGGAGAAAGGCCCCAGAATCTTGCTAGATTATATAATGTGGTCATGACATAAGTATAGAGAATGAGCTATGAATTAGCACATCAGACTCATTTTCCCTGGTAACCTGGTTTTGCAGCATGCGTCCCACTGCCACAAGTAACAGCAGGTGCGCTCCAGTGCTCCCCAGTTCTGTGGCCAGAGAGCCTTAAGCACGTTAGTCCAAGTTTTTGAGAAAGCTGAAACTGATTCCTTTTGCTACATTCATATCTGAAACAGGGAAAAGTCAGTTTGCCTCGAGTTCAGCAGACCCACATCCAACGCGAAGTTTGCTTGCTGCTGAGTTTTTGTCAGACCTTAATAAGTCTGCCCCAGAAAAAGACAAATGCGAGTGTTTGGGGAGCCCCTTGGGTCTCTCTTTGAGCACAGGCATAGGAGATTTGTAAAATGGGACAGTCCTCACACATCTCATTCCTTAAAGGGAAAGTCTATGTTTCTCCTTATTTGAGAAAGAGCCAAATGAAATCATTCTAGGCTGACAGGGAATAGAATAAAAATAAAACACAGCTGTGCATTTTCAGTTGATTATCTTTAAGAGGGGCAGAATTGGGCTATGAAGAGCCTGCTGGTTCAGTGCCCTCCAGTAAATCAGAACAAGCATGGGTTCTAGGGTCGGCCTCACAGAATTCTAGCCCCACATTCACAGTGGTTACCTGATCACCCATTTGTTCTGTCACCTGTAAGATCAGGGGCTTGGTGAAGGTCTTTCCCAGCTCGAAAGCACTACACATTTTTAGACTGCAGATCATAGAGTTTGAGATTTGTATGTGTGAACACTAACTGAGCCGATGCCACTTAACCCTTCTCCACACCGCCCCCACCTTTTTCTTGGCCCTTGAGTCCTAGTTTGCCAAACAGCATCATAATTTTTAGAAAATCAAGAAGAAAGGATGGGCAAACAGGAAAAAGAGGGAGCAAGGAGAAGATAGGAATTGTTAAAAAGGAATTTGTAATGAGCACTGTGGCCCACTGCACACCCCACACTTCTCCACCAAGGTCCGCTCCAGTGCCATCCCCTCCAGCACATGCGCTTTTGGCCTCCCTCTGAGCCATGGCCGTAGGCATGCTGGTTCTCTTGGTTCTGCCTGTATCTTTTCCCCTACACAGTTCGAGGCCTTTGAAAGGGAAGAATTGGGACCTTCTTATCCATGCTCCCTCATAATAGTCTACATAATGTCTGAAGTAAGTGCCTAGTGAAATGAAATGAATTAAACTGAACTCTGAGAATGTCATGCTTAACAGAGATGCCGTTACTACCTCTTTCCTTAGTGGGTGAATTCCAGGACCTTGGGTTCTAAACTAAAGTAGAGATACGGACTTGGAACATCAGCTTGATGAATACCTTGCCTTTTCTTTTCTCTATTATGTGTGCTAACTCACTAGTTCTTATTTCTCCACAGAGATGTATAAAACACCTCACTACCTCCCAGGGTATTATTTGCTCTCTGTGCTGTGGCCGCAGGTCTATTTCTTTTCTCCAGTGGCCTTGCTTGTATCTAGAAATGGCTTGCTCTAGGAGTTGTGGATAGAGTGATCAGACTTCCCAAACATTGTGCAGGACACACTCACAGTAAAGAGTTACTTGCTGTTTATCTGAAATTCGGATTTAACCAGACATCTTGTGTTTTATCTGGCAACCTTAGATAGGACTCAAATGACTTGAAACCCAGCTCATATCGGCTCTAACCACAACATCAACAAAAACAAAAGCAACAAGAATTTATTGTTCCATGTAACTGAAAGGCCCAGGTGGAAATTCTGGGCTTCAGGTGGGACTGAATTTAATATAGCAATAGGAATCCATTTAATCTCTCAGCTCTGGTTTCTACCCTATGGCTTTACCTTCTGGCTTCCCATGGTGCTAGGTGATTGGGGACAGTGCCTGCCTCATATCCTGCTAGGGTCAATCTCAGTGGGTGAGAGCCACTTCTTCCTACCCAGTGGGCAGCACCAGCTGAAGCTGCTTCATGCCTGCTCTGGGCCACACCCCCACCCTGAACCTACACTCTGGTGAGTGAGGCACCATGCTCTGATTGGTCAGACCTGAGACACATGCCCCAGGCTTTAGCTCTTTTGGAGGTGCCTGGACTGATGGGGGGAGAGCAGTACTTCTTTGCAAACTAAATTGGGAACCCTATGTTTTCTCAGAAGGAAAATGATGCTGGGTGACAGAGGCAAAAGGAAGAAAAAAAGAAAGAAAACCCACTGACCACACTTGCTATTGGTTTTTATACTATTTATTTATTTAATAAGAAAATTTTTTTAAATTAATATACATATATGGGGAATTCAGATAAGCATGAAAATTCTACAGACATTGAGGCAACGTTCAGTACATAAGGTATTTTTGGACAAAGGAGAAAATGAGAAAGGTGGGGGTTTGGCGCATGGGGTAGTAGACTTCAGAAGTGAGAATGGTAGATTCCTGGTAGCTGAGGAAGAAAGGCATGCACACGCCAGGCATACTCTTGCTAGGTGACTCGGAAACTGTGGGACACAGGCAGTGCCTAGCTAACAGGCACCTGCCTGAAGCCCTCTATTTACCATATCACATTCAAATTAGGCAAAGACCACCTCCTCAGATTGCCAAGTAGTTTTCGTGGGGGTTTTGGAAGAAGAGATGGCAGCGGGGCTCTGGGCATCCATACTGGTTATTCTGCAAAGCTGTTCAAGTTGCTTTAACTTCGTGCATCAACTTCCAGCTGTGTACTGGAGGAATAAAGTAATAAATGATTTCTGAAGCCCTTTCTGGTCTGTGATTTTCAAGTCGTGTGAGTGGTGGCAGGGGGAAGATTATGAGACATGGAGAGGAATTCAGTGCCTCTTATGTGTTGGGGATCAAAGTGTAGTTGCTAGAAGGATCGTCATAGTATAAACAGAATACGAGTTTTATTAATACTATGTGCCCTGGTTGTTTGTTCTCAGTTTTCATAGGTTCTTTGTGGCTATTTCAAAAAATAAATTTAACTCAGTCTATGAAAATTTGTACATGTGTTCACATTAAAATTACTGCTCAGTCACTGATGCCAACATGCTTTTCCTCTCCAAATTAATTTATTAGAGAGGAAGAAGAAACCAAAGTCTCAGAGGAAGGATCAAACTCTTGTGATTTTATTTCAACATCACATACCATTAAAATCACAGATCAGCTTTGTGCTGTGGCGTTAATAGTAACTTGTGAGCTTTTGAAAGCTCTTTGAAATGTCCAGATTAAAGGAATTAAGTTAGATTTTAAAATATCTAATTACTAGTTTTGCTGAACATTTAAATGAAGAAGAAAGTCAATTTCCCTTCTCCTTCCCTTCAGATGTTATTTAATTTGCTCTCTTACCACAGAACCTTCATGTTCAAAGGCAGTTTCCAACATTTTGGTTTAAACTCTGGGAAAATAGACCTGAATAGACTTGGCCTGGCTTAACCTTGACCAAAAAAATTGAGTAAGGCAGGCCCAGGCCTCAGTGAAAATTGCAACTGTCTGTCATATGCTCATGAGGTCTGGCTGTTCTACCTCCTCCAGCTAACTCTCCCAAGCATCCCTGCAGGGACACACCCTATGGTGTGTGTGACTGTGTTCGTTTCCAAGTCTTTGGAAAACAGCTTAAGTGAAAGCCAACTTGGCGCTTTCTGTACCCAGTCACCTTAGAATAACATGTCATTTTTATGACTTTTAATCATGTAGTGTGCCCCCCCTTCAATTTATAGGTGCAAAGCAGGGCCCCTTTTAGGGAAGAGTGACATGCCCAAGGGCAGAGAGCTATCAAAAACAGGAGCGCTCACCTCCGTGTGACATACTGCCTCTGTTCTTTAAGAGCTAAAGTGGTCATTGATCTACTGCCAGGTTTAGCTCTTTGACAAGATCATCCAATTCATTCAACTAACTCTAGATCATTGGGTAAGGCAGAGGCCATGTTATATTTCAAAAATATTTAAAATGTTTATTATTAACATTGGTTATGGAATCTCTTTAATATCTTTTGGGGGGCAATAATCTTCAAAGATGGTGATTTAGGATGTTATGGATAAATGTGACATGATTTCATGGGCAAAAATATGAATCTTAATGTTTCACTCTAGGTATTCCCATGACCCTCTGTAATAACTGAAACATGTACAGCTGGGGTGTGGGGGTTGTTGAAATAGGTACTGCAGAACCAGATAGATTTATGTCTTCCAGAAGCTGTCCCCTAGCTATTTGGACATAATTTATTAACAGAGTATCAAATGTAAAGACTTTTGTTTCATATTTAATTTTTAAGAAGCCTGAATATGAATATGTGGCATTGCCTCCCCTGCCCCAATTTTTTCTTTTTTTTACCTCAGCTAAAGGTTCCAAAGGCACACCCCCAGGTGCAGGGGCAGGTACCATGTAAATATTGTGTTTTATTTCCTTCCCTGGGAAAACATGTGAAATGGTATTAGTTTCCTATTGTAGCAGTAATAGATTACCACAAACTGAGTACAATAAAACTATTCAGGTTTATTCTGTATAGTTCAGTGCATCAGAAGTTCAAATCTGTTTCACCAGCATACAAATCAAGGTGTCAGTAGGGCTGGGCTCAGTCTCCAGGGTAGGATCTGTTACCTTGCCTTGTTTAAGTCTCTAAAGACCCCTGCGTGCCTCAGATCACGCCACTCACCACTCCAAACCTCGCTTTCTCCAGGCCAGCCTTTTCCCTGACCCTTTCTTTCTTCCTCCCTCTTCTAAGAATCATGTGACTACCTTGGGCCTTCTCGGATAATCCACACAGATCACTGGTGACTTTGACAAAGCCCCGGTTCCACCCTTGACTGTCTGTGTTACTTTACCTGGTCAACTTGAGGTGTCAGAATCCTCCTGTTTAAGACGAGGATAATGAGAATAAGTACCTCCAGTTCCATCTGTGTTGTCGCTGAAGGGTAGGAGGCTGGGGCAGGGGAGAGTAATGACGGGAAGTGGGGACAACTGTAAATGAACAACAATAAAAATTGTTTTTAAGATATAAGTACATCCTATGGTTTGGGAAAGAATTAAATGAGGTCACGTATAATTCGTACACGTGGTCTTTAGTACCAGTTCTTTCCACAAAGGGAATGTAGATCATACGTATCAACCATGCGTGTAAAACAAAATATCAGATGGAAAAACCACATTTCCATTTTGAGTTCTCGGTTAAAATGGGACTGAAGTGAAAGTTTGTGGAGGATAACTAAATTACATTTAGACCAAATAGTGGTTTAGAACTTTGAAGTGACTTGAAGTGTCAAGTTAAGATTGACGACAGTTTCTTTGAAGGTAACTTTCCCCTCACATCATATTTAAAACATTTAAAATGAATTTGAAGAGTTGATATTGGTGATCATGGTAACGTATGTGTATATGACTTTCTCTACAGATATTTTTCCTAGAGACAGTTTCCCTCGTATTCACAGACTAAAGATATGAAGACTTCTTGATGTTCACAGAGCACAGACTGTATATATTTTAATAGAGCATACACTTTGTAAAATATTTATTAGCTTATGTGTAAGTTTTATATGGAATAAGAGCTTCCTAAATGTAAAGGCTGTGGCTTATTTTTTTTTTTAATGAACCTAGTGCTTGGCATATAGTAGACGTTCAATAAATGCAAATTTAATAAAAGCATGGCAAAACATGCAAACGAACTTACTCAAAAACATTAAAGGAGAAGTGTCAGCCAAGACTTTTTTCACTTATTGGGGAAGTATATCTGAATCGAAAAGGGGATTTATGGCATATGTTACTAAGAAGTGCCCTGTGGCTAATTCAAATCAAAGGATGTTGTACAGAGACCGGGGTTCTGGAGACTAGGATTGGAAAGAAGAAAAAGCAGGGCTCCTTCGATCAATCTCTTGCCTTTTCTTTTCTCTACTTCCCATTAAATGTTGATGTCTTTCTAGCCTACTGTAGTTAGTCTTATTCAGTCACAAGGAACATAGAATTCCGGTGTTACCAGGCTGGCTTCCTTGCAGGCTAAGAGAGCCTATTTCCCTTAGGGTCTGTATGAGCAATCCCTTAACTGTGGTTGAATATGATTTTTAAATAGGCTTACTCTTTGGCTTAATCATTGAGACTAGGCAGATGGAACGCTCTGGCCACTTCTGGGTCACATGGTTTCTTCTGTAGCTTTGTGTGTCAGGGGTTAGGGAAAAGCTGAATGAGTGGGGTTAGTACTGGCCCCAGAAGGAAAGGGACAATGGAAAAGGTTGCCAGCACCCTAAGTACTCTGGTCTGCTGTGAGAGTTAAAGAGTAGCAAATTTAAAAAAAATTCAAATATGTATTTCTTTCTTAGATAGTAAAACAGACATTGCTTTCATGCAGGTGGTGGTAATACTGAAATAATCCATTGCCATTATGGAACTATACATTTTTTTTTTCTTCCTAAATTTGTTCAAAGAATCTGAGAGTTTCTCTAAGTTCATAACTCTTCTTCTAAAGGTTGCTCAGTAGAGAAACAAAAAGTAGAAGTTTTTTTTTAAGGAAACTACCTCTTCACACAGTAGGCTCGTAGGGATTCAGTCAATACTTGGTGGATAAATGGGTCATCCAGACATTTTGGTCAGTGGACTTGGGACCGTACGTTCTTCATACAGATTCTGTAAATTCTAAATATCTGTGTGGTTAAGTTTTGGAATGTTAGTCAACACTTTCCTAAGGTGTCTTTAAAATCAGTAACCTAAGTGGTCTGTGCATTAGAACCATGGAAAATTTCAATGATGGCAATAAGAAACCTGATGATCACAATTAAAGAAGAACATCATGAAACATTCTAAAAATAACACCAAAGCATGATTCAAATAGTTTGAAAAGTTAAGATAAGATTCTGATTAAAAAAATCAGTTCTTAATAACAAATTTCTTGAGGTTCAAATCAAGTTGCCATTGGTCTGTAGGAGAGCTTTGTTTTGTTTTGAACTAATGGACATCAGGATGGGGACAGTGTGCACTTCACATTAGTAATTTTCAAAGGCTTGATTTATAAATTGCCAGGTCTTTCTTTTGGTGGTCTTTCTAAAGCACGTATGGTCACCTCTGCATATTTATAGCATGCTTGCCCAGGGATGTCCTTTCCTCCCTTTGCTTCCCTATAGTCAATTTTCTTCCATAATGAATGTGAACTTTGTTACACATCTTTATGATAAAACTTCAGCATTAAAATAATTGAAAAAATTTCTTCAGATATTCTCTTATTTTTCAGGAAAAATAAAAGAAAGAAAGAAAGAAATGCAACAAGCATTAAATTGCTTTTTACTTGACTTTTGATCTTGTGATGTTTCCCACTAACAATAAATATCTATTCTGGTGGACATTTGAAAGAAGCTTTCTAATAATGATTTGATAGTCTTTAACAAATTCATCTCAGATACAGTCACATGTCCACCTACTGATTGAATTTTTCCAGGAAAGAGAGGCAAATCTTTGAACCATCCATCATCACAACAAATTTGATTTCGTCTTATGTTTATATTTCAATGACAGACCTAATACCTAAATCAGTATTTTTATTAACCAATGTCACCCCAATAAATTCAATAAAAAAGAATCCCCCTTAGGTTTCTTCGAGTGATTTATTGCCTTAGTTACATTATTGCTTCAGGTGTAATCAGGAATATTTGTCTTCATGTCATTGCAATGGAGATATGGATAGAATATGCTAATGGGCCTGTCTTCGTACATAATGTTTTATTAGTCTTTTGTTTGTTTCAGTCTCTTAATTAGTGACAGTCATTTAAAGCCATCCATCTTTGCTCAGATTTATGCAAATATTGTAAGTTAATAATGAGAGTTTCAAGGACCCTGTTTATCACCCTTTATTTTGAGTTTCTTAGTCTATTAGTTTGTTCAGCTAGATGCCTTTTTTTAAAGCTATAAAGTAAAATTCATCAATCAAATAATTATTAAAAAGCCTTAAGAATAATTTTGTGTTTCACATCAGAGTACAAATACCATTTGTGAAATTCAGTATGTTTCATATATTCTATTATTACTTCTGTCTCAGTACAGCCTCCATCCATATATTAAGTGCTTTCTTGGGAAAATGATGAGGTCCTATTAACATTTACTCTCAAAATGCTGTTTTGAATTTACTAGCTCCTTGCAATTTAAAACAGGATCCTCAGAGTTAACTAATGGTAATTGGAGTTAATGCTATAGAGGTTGATTAAAATGCTTATTCGTGCTATAAGAAATGCCCTCTTAATTATAATTTTCTTAATAGTTCACACAATCAAGACTAAATTATCACTTATTTTACAGCTTTGCATATCCATCGTGCACCTACACCTTCAAATTTGGGGTAACATTGTTCTGTTTTTTTCTAAAACTCATGCCCATAACAGCCTGGAAATGGTGATGTGCCATTTTCAGCAGTATAGTGCTGGGGTCTCTTCCCATTTATCGTTATTGGCAAGAGTCTATTTTCTGATAAAATACGCAAGGATCAGTAGTTCCAATAAAGTATCGGAATTGCTTTTCTTTAAATCCTGATTTTTTCCAGGGATTATGCTTGGTGATGAGATTAATAATATAATTTCTGGGCTCAGATAGATTACAGGATGCTTTTGAAAACAGACACTGGCTAGACTTATTTAAACTCCCTAGGGTCAGGGACTAGACCATGTTCACTATTATATCTCCAATGCTTTGCATGCAGTAGGAACATAATAGTTACTTACAAAAGCAGTGTTGGTTGAAATAAGAAGAGGTATGTGCACAGAGGAGGGAAAGGAATGTGACTGCAGTGGTCAAAATGAACGCCAGCTTTTGAGAGGGTGCCTGTGGACTCAGTCGAATTTTTCCAGGAGATGAGAGTCCAAACTTCATTTAGGAAACTGGGAAACTTGTGGTTTTCCAGGTAGATGATGAGCAGGGTTAGGGTGTGGCACAGGGTGAGGCTGGGATGGTGGGTTGTGCCAAGAATGGGAAAACTTTGAGTGGCAGGCTGAGAAATTGGAATGTTATTCTCTGTGTCGGAGGAGCTGTCAAAAATGTGCGCATTCAGGACCTGCTCCTGATGGAAGCCGAAAAATCAGAGAAGGCAGCATCACAGAGGATGAGTGCGCTCATTCCGATATGCTAAGGCGGCCACCTCATATCAGAAAAATTGTCATTCAGGCATCAGCATTAGCTACATCTAAGTCTGCACATTTTTAGCTACATAAATGACTCCATTTTGTGATCTTGAGTGTCCTAATATAAAAAGTAGGAATTCTAATACTAATTTGGAGAGCACTTTGTATATATTAAAGACTATAAAGATAAATATTTGGATAAACTATAGTATGTGCTCTTTAAATAATAAGATATTAATGGAAATAAATTCAAATTAATAATATTTGATACTAATCAAATTTTTAAAAAGTCCAAAGGATATGAACAGACATATCGCTGAAGAAGAAACAGAAGTGACAAATATGTACATGAAAAGAGGCTCATGTCATTAGCGGTCAGGAAAATGAAAATTAAAACCACAGTGACACACTACTTCACATCCGCTAGGATAGCTCTAATAGGAAACACAGATTAAAAACAAATATTGATGAGGAAGTGGAGAAATTAGAAGACTTGTGGATTGCTGCAGGAGTGTAAAAATGGTGCATTTGCTTTGGAGGGAAGTCTGCCACTTCCAAAAGATTAAACAGAGTTACCATATGATCCAATTACTCCACTCCTAGAAATATGAGAACGTATTTCCACATAGAAGCTGCACAAGAGCATTTATAGCAACATAATTTACAATAGCCAAGAGTAGAAACTACCCAAATGCCTACTAACTGGTAAATAGATAAATAAAATGTGCTAGAATATTATTTAGCAGTAGGAAGGGAATGAATTACTCATTATCTGCTACAACATGGTTGAACCTTAAAAATATTATACTAAGTGAATAAGGCAGTCACAAAAGATCACATATAGTGTCATACTTCTTATATGAAATTTATATGTAAGATATAGAACAGGCAACTGTCCCAGAGTCAATGCCTAGGCCTGGGTGTTGAGCAGCAATGGAGGGTGAGTACTCAAGTATAAGAGGATTGTTTGGGAGGGGGCGCAAACAAGATGGTGCGATAGTGATTGTGAGGATTGTTGCACAACTGTAAACACACTAACCAGCACTGAATTCATGAATACAGTTCACTGGAAAGGGCAAGGTGTATGGTATGTGTACTATAGCTCAATAAAGCTGTTATAAAATAGTAAAAAGTAATAATTGATATATATTTCATACTTAATATATGAAATGGTGTACATAGATTATCTCAGTAATTGAGGCAACACTCCCTTTGACATGGGGGCATTTTTAACACCATTTTATAGGCAAGAAAACAAAGACTTAGAGATATAGTTAGTATGATAGTTGGAGATTTTATTAATTGTATTATATACATATAATATAGATTACATATATTCTTATTTTATATCATATATTATATATCACATTTTATACAAGTATTATTTATATTATAT